>JARKHS020023547.1:0-37494 GCA_030143305.2 Amblyomma americanum | reverse complement strand
TACTTCATCGCAATAGTTTCAGAAACAAGTGCTCCAGCTGCGAGATGGCTTACAACCTCATGGAAATTGAGAGAGGCTGCAAAAAGGGAAAGAGAGAGAGAGAAAAGGGACTTGGGGCCAACTCACCCGCTTTGCATATCCACTCGACGTAGCCGTCCAACTCCCTTTCTAACTGCTGCTGTCTCCGAATCTTGAGAAAGGCTTGCCGGTTCTCTACCCTTTCTCTCTCTTTTGCAAACTCTCTGCAAAGGAACAAGGTTCACCATTGAGAAACAAGAGAATGGGTCTTCCTTTACACCCCCCCCCCCTCCTCTCCCGCGCAGCCCATGGTATAGCAACCGGTCGCCTGGTCACGTTAGCTCCGACTGTTACTGGTGTGCACAGTAGAAAGAATCTAGGTTTTTCGGAGGTTTTTATAGAGATCTGAAACTCGAATGACCGCCAGTTACTTCCACAAAGCAAGAGCTTGCATGCTTGGCTGTATCTTTTTCACCGGCCTATTTCCAATTTTCTGGAGGCGACTATGACAAATAATGTCGCATTGTATAATGTAAGTGAGAATTTAATTTCGGTAACGTACATGTCGAAGCAAAAAAGCGCGAATTCGTATTTAACAGCCCTCGTGTCTGTGGCATGCAAAAAAAATGAAATCAAGTGAATTTTTGTGAGGCCACTAAAAGTAACAAAATTCTAAAACATTCCGTTTAAGCAAGGAGCTACATTGCGAGTTGACAACTTAATTTTTAGCTATTGGAGCCATTTTTTTTCCAAGAACTGCACAAAAAAGACCCAAAACACGAAAGTTTTCCGCCATGAAACCATGAGAAAATTAGAGATAGTTTCATTGTGAAAAACAAGAAGACGTAAGTTCATTAACGGCGCGAACCCGAAGGCAGGACGATAACACGACATGCAGGCGTGAAAAATTTGATGGAGAGGTTCGTCTCGACCACAGCGGCAACGGGTAAGGAACACAAACATGCTGAGCATGCACACCAAATGCAATAACGCCCTCGCCAAGATATCAGGTGTTGCACCTAAGATATTCTGAAATGTTCAAAAACAAACTTTTTGAGTTACAAGAGCGCTTTATTTCGGCATAGCATCGTCAGCGGTGTAGCGCATCAGAATACAGCTAAAACATGCTGACTAGCAGGCTGGTTAGCTAATATTGAACAGTTAACTTTCTGACTATTACTGTTAGTCTTATTGAGAGGCATGTAGCCCACGGTGAGTAATATCCATATCAGTTTTTTAGAATTTCGAAAACGCTATTACCCCCGGCGTTGTGGCACAACAAATTCTGGCTATTTCGACGAGTTACGTGCACTGGATTCATTGCTTCGCCTGCAAGCTTCTCGAAAGCGCATAGGTATTGCCGCGAATGTAGGGACAATATGTTAGGCCACAGCACCGAGGGTAACTGCGTTATCGAAATTATAAAAACTGATAAGGATATCACGGACGGTAGGCTACGCCTCTCAATAAATAAGGAGACTAACAGCAATAGTTACAAAGATAACAATTCACTATTAGTTTACCAGACTGCTAGTTAGCAAGTCTTAGCTTATGCGCTACACTGCTGACAATGCTAGGCCGAAAAAAAAAGCTCTTCTAACTCATAAAGCCCACCTTAAAAAATAGGTACCTATTTAGGCAGCAAACTGCGGCCAATTCACGAACAGTCTCTCACGTAAGTGCGTTCCATTTTTGGCCGTCGATAGCTGACCGAGCGTGACAGCCAAGGCGACAGTTGCCCATTCACATTGAACACAGAGAAAAGCGCCGACTAACCACAGAACAGACTAACGTGAGATGGAGGAGTTTATGAATATTGTCCCTTAACTACAGATTCACAGAGAGACGACGCGGCTTTTCTCCGATTCAAGCATAAAGCGCAAATGTTTCGAGCGATATTTGTTTTTGCTTCTTATTTCTGGCAGTGCATGTGCTGCTAATTGATCGCCTCTTTTCACTTAGTGCGTCTCTAGCCAAATTGTTAAGCCAGGTTATCCACCGCAAACCGGTTTCATATTTGTTAAGTTGGCCCCTCCACGTTGCACTGTGTCGTCACTAGCCGTCAGCGAGCCCCGCATACGCACGCTCGTGCTGGACATGTGAAAGTGCGAGTGTCATGGGAACCTCCCTGACATGTTTAGTTTCATAAAACACGAGCTGCGGCTACATGCTCTCTTCAGAAAGTCTGCTGTTCCGCCATAACACAGGCTCAGAACCTTGAGGTTCACCTTGCTTCGGATGGCGGAGCGGGCAGCTTTCGAAACGGGAAAAATGATGTGTGTGTTCCCGGGATGGTACAGTCCACCTGTTTAGTGTTGGCACGTGTAATCCGCACTCCGCCCTTGTTTGATTTAAAACCACCGAAGCCATTAGTGGGGCAATGTGCATCGCGGAGAAACCGACTTAACAATCAGCAAAGCCTCTTACTGATCCCCAATGGCGCATTAATAATTCAGATCACTGTGGCGCTGACAATCGGCGATTCTAAAAAGAGTGCTCAGAATTATGGCGTAGCCCATATAGCGGCTGGCTAGAAGTAACTAAGAGAAATGGGTTGTGCTCAACGCAAGAGCGCGGGTGCAAACACGTATGGAGCCAAATGTACTTACCCACTAAGAACACCGAGAACTAAGTTGAGCATGAAAAAGGATCCCAGGATGATGAGAGGTACGAAATACACCCAGTTAAATGAGTTACCCAAGGCATCATTTGTCTGAAAAAAAAGGAAGAAAAGCAGTGGTATAGTAGGACATCCAGGACTAGTGCCGTCGCTTTTCACGGTGTTTAAACTGGCACCCTCGCATGGTAACGTAGACGACATTGCGGAGTTGGGTAAGGATAGCAAGGCGCCATATAGGGTGGCGCGTGCCGCGTCCAGTTATTATCCGTGGTTATTGGCGCAGCAGTGAAACGAGCAAATCGTGAGAGTGACATCAGCTGCTGCGATCCGTTACAAAGATGCCCTTAAACAGCCTACAAAAAAAAATTTGTAAGGTAAGACAGTGACGCCCCCGAAGCCATTAGCCAATCACTGGCTGTGCCGTAAAAGGAGGCCGGCTCTCAGTGTGCAGAAATTACAAGCGACACTTGTATCGCCGCGAAGGTTCTCTCTCGATAGCGTTCAGCGTGGTCGCGCGCAGTGGCGAGGCCATTTGTACTTACCCAGTACAAAATGGCCGTCCAACCCTCCATGGTGATACATTGAAAAACAGTTAACATGGCGAAAAAGATGTTGTCGAAGCTAGTGATGCCGTAGTTAGGGCCGATCCAGCCCTCCTTGCAGATGGAGGTGTTGTGGTCGCAAATGTACGCCCCGGAAGGATGCGACGAGTTTATCGGAGAGTCCTGGTAGCAGGGCGTCTCCTGCTCGCCCTCCGGAACGATCTCGTCTGAAAGAGGAACCGCAGTTAGAAAACACGACAATAATACCGGAGGAAATAGAACGGGAAGGATGTGCCCTGATTGGCGTCATGCACCGATCTCGTCCGGCTGTGCGTACAGAGCGTAGTTGCAGGGGCGTCCTTGTAAGTGCGTCAAGGGTACTCCTCACTCTGAAGAAATAGCTGCTGACGCTAGGACGTAGCACTAGGGAGTTATTATTCATCTTTCAGGCTAACGAAACCATATGCTGTTTGCGGCGTTTTTGCACAGACGCAAGTGCACAAGACCATATGGTGACTGTAGTCACGAGAGGAAGGTGCTGCGGTTTCGTGGGACGCGTATTAGTTTGGAATACCAAGTATAAGTTTAATGTGACGCCTTCCGAAAAACAAAATGCGTAGGTAGGTAGGTGTGTAGGTGTAGGAAGGGTGTAGGTGAGTTTTGTTTGATGGCCAGCTAGTTAGGGCGAAAAATATTTTTAACGTAAACTGCGGATGGTTGCTAAACATAAGGTGATTTCATGCTGCGACGAACACGGAAAAGTATCAATGAACAAGCCAAGTTGAAAACAAGGCCTTCGGCAGTAGGCAACTTGTATTGGGCGCGTGCAACATTCCAAGGCGTACTTCCACGTTCTGGTGACAACTTCTTTCGTGGGAGACAGACTGGAGAAGCGGCGACGTTAGAGAGAAGGGCAAAATGATGCCGGGGCGTGTGGTGCGAAGCAACAAAGACCGTTCCTAATATACCACCGAGAGATGGCTATACTGTGAGGCGCCTAGAATAAGAAAATAGATTAAAGGCATGCTCCTAAAATAGAATTGAAAGACTTTTACCTTTTGACATAATACATATAGAGGGATATATCCGCGTGCATAACTTAACTGCACGAGTCGAAAAAAAATATAAAAGAACGTAGGTCAGAGCTGGCACCAGAGCGGCCGGAAGTGCGACCTTGAGGAATTTCTCAAGTATATTGCGCTCGTGTTTGAGCGTTTCTGTCCAAAACACTACGCCTCCGTATTCTCTCCAGTGCCCACATTAGCAAAATTAGATGTCAGCCCCTCGATACTCCACTCATGCAGTACGTGAGCAAGCAGCTAAGGTACTTACTTGCATCTTCTAAGCTGTAGCATGTTTTGTGTAAAGCACCGCTGTAAAATTCAAGGCCAATAATGGCAAATATAACGATGGCAAAGAGAACAAGAAGTCCTATTTGAAGCAATGGCGCCATGGCTTTGATGATGGACTTCAACACTACTTGAAGGCCTGGAAAAGCAGCGGAAAACAAGGTTGGTATTAGTCCCGGTTTGCTGTCAACGTGTTCAACGCATGCATTCCTATCTGTCCTTGACAAAAAACAAACGCTGCTCTATTTCTAATGCACACATTTCACATATCGCGCCTCTTGAAGCCGGCCATTTGCAAGAATAACCCTGGCAAAGGAGGAGCATATCCGCATCGATGCCCGTCAAAGGAAGCTAACAAATCCCCCTAGATCTGCCCGTAGCTATTTCACTTCCCTCCCTTTATCTTTCTTCTTTTACTTTCCTTGATATTGTAGGCGCTGTGTTCTCGCACGCGACAATCTAGTTGGGCTTTACCCCATATATTCCGTATTCATGCTTTCTGCTCCGTTCCTTTCTTCGAGAGCGCTTAAACTGTCTCTGCAGTCATGCACATGTAGTGTAACGATGTGGGTGCGTGCACGGCAGTAATCCTCTCGGAGCAAACGCAAATTTCCTGTTGTCGTAAGCACAGTGTCACAGCGTAACGCTGTTTTGATCCCTCCCGTCCGTTTTCTCCGCACCCTTTGCAGCGCGTTGAGGCGGTGACGAAGCAGTAAGCAAGCACAACAAGTTCTCTTCGGGTCAACGCTTGGCGAGACGGGTTCGCCGCCGCGGCCAGCGCAGCCGCCTGCCGCGCGGCGGAGTGACGCTGCCCGAGGGAGAACTCACTTGGGATTCCGGAGACCAGCTTCAAGGGTCGAAGCACCCTGATGGCTCTCAAGGTTCTGAGATCTAAATCTAAATCCTCCGGTACAAAGTAGGTAACAAACCTGCAAGCAAACAAGGGGAGCGGGATGCTCTAACTACGGGTCTACGCTACAAAGCGGCCGCTAGGCTGCCGCGCTGCGCATGCAAGTTCGCCGCTACCAGTCGCGCGCGGTGAGCAGCAGCGTTCGCGCGTCGGGCGCCGTCCGACCTGCGTGCCACGGCTTCCCTACCACTTCGCCCATTGTGCGCGTTGGCGAAGGCTACAGGACCGCTTCGCTCGTCTCGGCCGTCACGACAGGAAGAACAGAGAGCTTGGACGACGACTTGTGCCACTGCGTTTATCAGAACGATAGGTGTGTCAGCTGCGTTTTGCTGGGTTAGCGGCGTCGGGGACTAAAGTCCCGTCATGAGCTTTTCTAAAAAAAAAACAGATAAAAAAAGCAAAAGCAAAGCTGATCTAGGGACTTTATCGGGGACGAGCGCGAAGAAAAGTGCAAATACGCAATGGCACCGCGACGTTTCACTACACATATGGCACGTGAGGGTACCAATCCCATGCGTGTACATGACGTCACACTCACGACTGCCCACTGCTATTCGCTAGTGCCGGAGGCATTCACAACGCAATGTATTTAAATACGTATAAACATTGCCATTACACTGCGGGAAGATTATAGAAGCTATGGTTATCTCTATTTGATTATTTAGTTATTTCATACTGGAGATAGTCGAGGGCGAAAAGGCGTATAGTCCTCTGTAAACGAAATGTGCTTGAGTAGATGCCAGCACACAGACAACAAATAACCCGAGACAGGCGCTTTGTCTGTGTGCTTTCCTTCGTGCGCTTCATCTACTCAAGCCATGCACCAACTTGCCCCATAACGTGTTTTGCTGCAACGTTCTTAATTAGTAGCAACAGTATAGCTGTTTTTTTTACCTCTACGAGCACGCTTAGGCGTTTGTCGTGTGCAAAAAACCATCTTCGGTAGAGAAGCTTCGCTACTAAACGTCCGCGGAACTTGTTGAGGTGCTAAGTGTAGCAGGGCATTAGTCCTATCACTCACAAACGTCACGAGACGGCGGAAGCAGTCCCGTGCTTTATGGCTTCGAGAACCAGAATACGCATCTATTGCCCGGTAGCTCGAGCAAAATGTCTAACGAAATTCGAGGTTGACGCTGAATAACACATGAATGAAATCGGTCCACTCACTACTACCGCGATATAGCATGTGTTCTGTCTCTGTTAGGTGTAAAAGCGACCGAAGTGGACGGCAGGAGTGTCCTGGACGCGCTAACTTCATCACTGGGTGTCCGGACAAAATCTCACGCGATAGAAAGTATGCTCTCAACGTTGGTGTGCATGTTTTCCGTCCGCTCTAAGATCTGCTTCACCTTCAATGTTATTAGCGATTTGCTTTGTCTGTATGTTTATGATGATTTCCGATTTGCAATGCAAAGCGTATTCGGCCATACCCGCCACTGTCGGTTCGGACAAAATGCGCACTGCGCCGCCCGTAACAAGATTCGCAGTCAGCAAGACTCGTCTGCATTCACTTTCTCGCTTCTACTTTTGTGTCGGTTAGAGGTATGACAATGGAGCTCTGGCTGACCTGGAAAGATATGTGGGCGGGAAAACCTATCGCCCCAACTTATCAGTCTATGGACGTCGAAAAGAGACTGCGTGATTTGCAACCTAAGGAAGCAGGAAAGGGGCCAAAGAGAACACACGGCTGGCCGTAAGGTCACCATAAAAGATCGTCACGTCGGCTGGATTCAAATCATAGCTACGTTACTCGCTGGAAGGAGGAAGACCTTTCTATGAATGCTGGAGCAAAATATAATCGAATCTAGAACTTCAAATATCGACTGACCTCTTTCTCCTCCCCCTCTCGCTTTTTTTCTTTTTTTGCAACGCAAACGTATTCGTGTTACCTTAAACGGAGGAAATATTTTCCCCAAATGCAGCAAAAGTCCAAAAGTCCTTGTCATGGGGTCCACAGAAGAAAGCGCACAAGAAGGGGACGACGGCGCTATACGCAGGCATGCAGACTGAAGCGTTTGGGGCAAAAAAAAAAATCGCGACTGCTACGAATGAAGGTCCATCGGACGATTCGCAGGCGGGGCGCCGCGCGAATCGAGAAGTTTTGAACAAGCCGATAGATCGCATGCGCTTGGTGACAGGAGTCCGCACGGCGGCTTTGCCGAGCCCAATGGGCGGTTCTCTATCGCGGTCCGGCTCTTGGCGAAGTAGACGCCGGCGTGCTGGTCGTGATGTTGCCAGCGCTGACGATCTTAGCAGCGTAGCTCTAGTCTCGACGGCGACGGGATAATTGTGCGTTCCGCCCTTCGCTTTATGCAGTGCCGACGACGGTCCCCGAATAGACTACGCTCTAAACTGTTTCCACAAGGAATGCATGGCTTGTGCTTCAGAGCTCTGAAACTTGCATGTAGTCCGCAGGCACGCCAAATGCAGCTGCAGCTGAAAAAACGATGTCCATACGGATGCGGGGGAAGCTCTTATTACCTTTGAGAAAGGTTTAGTTCCTTGTTGCTGAGGGTAATTGTGAATTAGGCGGTCTAGCGAGGAGGTTATCAGGAATCGAAATGAACAGTAGCCGGGTCACGCACGGTGGACACCTGAACCGCGCCGTGAGGCAAGTGAGGGGAGGGTAAAAAGAGGAAGAGACAAAGGGCCGCCGTAGAGTGGAGGGCTCCGGATTAATTTCGACCGCCTGCAATTCCTTGACGCACACCGACATCGCAGTGCACACAGACGATTTTGCGTTTTGCCTCCATCGAAACGCGGCCAGCATCTGACCCTGAAATTTTTGGCCCCGCATCCAAGCGCCATAGACACTGAGCCATCGCGGCCGGCCGCGAGCGCCTTACTCATGCAGAATCCCAAGCGTGCGTCTTAAATGCGACAATTCAGATTGCGCCGTCGATAAAAGGAATGGCGAGTGCTGTCTGCTATGGCTCGAGAATCTCCGACCTGGTACGTTGACTTTGTTAGTCAAATTCCGGAGCGTTGTTTGTTTGCTTTGTCCATCACGATCGCGATAGCAGTGCACTTCAAGAATCATCATCATCATCATCATCATCATCATCATCATCAGCCTAACTACGCCCACTGCAGGGCAAAGACCTCTCCAATTAACCCTTCCCTTTGTCAGCTGCGGCCATCGTATTCCCGCAAACTTCTTAATATCATGCTGCCCACCTAACTTTCTGCCGCCCCCTGCTACGCTTACTTTCTCTTGGAATCCGCTCCGTTACCCTTAAGGACCAGCGGTTATCTTGCCTTCGCATTACATGCCCAGCCCAAGCCCATTTCTTCCTTTTGATTTCGACTAGGATATCATTAACCCATAACCTCATAATGCAGCGATGGCGTAGAGGTAGAACATCCGCCTCGCGTGCAAGAGGACCGGGGTTCAAATCCTGGTGCCGCGCAATTCTCCACCGGGTTACCAAAAAAAAAAAATCCGCGTGTCGATGGAATTGCATAACCAGGCCTGGAGTGCGGCCTGATCTCGGTGACCAGAACCGACAACGCACTCTCTCACCAGAGCAGGATTTGGCCACCCTGGTGTAGTACTTGGCCACAACCTTCTATGATCAAACCAATTAACCCTCGGCCCTCAGTCCCCAGCGGCTGCAGAGCCACTGACTACGGCGGCGGTCAGACCTGTGACTCAGCGGAGGGTGCTAAGAATCTCTGGCTCCGGACAGGCCGCCATTGGAATCTGAACCTGGCAACGTTTAACGCTAGAACTTTATCTAGTGAGGCTAGCCTAGCAGTGCTGTTCGAGGAACTAGCGGGAATTAAATGGGATGTGATAGGGCTTAGCGAAGTTAAGAGGACAGGTGAGGCGTATACAGTACTAAAGGACGGACACATACTGTGCTATCGCGGATTAGAGGATAGACGAGAACTAGGTGTGGGATTCCTCATTAATAAGGATATAGCTGGCAACGTAGAGGAGCTCCATAGTATTAACGAGAGGGTAGCAGCTATAGCAATTAGGCTGAATAGGAGGTACAAGCTGAAAGTGGTGCAGGCCTACGCACCCACATCCAGCCATGATGACCAGACCGCTGAAAGTCTCTATGAGGATGTAGAATCGGCAATGAATAAAGTAAAATCGCAGTACACTGTACTGATGGGCGACTTCAATGCGAAGGTGGGCAAGAAGCAGGCTGACGACCACGCGGTAGGTGACTATGGGATAGGCTCTAGAAATAGCAAGGGAGAGCTATTAGTCGAATTCGCGGATAGAAATAATTTACGGATCATGAATACCTTCTCCCGCAAACGATAAAACAGGAAGTGGACCTGGAAGAGCCCCAATGGTGAAACTAAAAATGAAATCGACCTCATACTATGCTCCTGGCATCATTCAGGATGTGGCCGTCCTCGGAAAGGTGCGTTGTAGCGACCACAGAATTGTAAGGTCTAGAATTAGCTTAGACTTGAAGAGGGAACGGAAGAAGCTAGTGAAGAAGAAGACCATTAACGAGTTACCCGTAAGAGGGAAAGCACAGGAGTTTAGGATAGCGCTGCAAAACAGATATTCGGCTTTAACTGAGGAAGACGATCTTGATGTTCATTCAATGCACGATAATCTGACATAAATAATTACGCAGTGCGCAGTAGAAGTAGGCGGTAGGACAGTTCGAAAGGATACCGGCAAGCTATCTCAGGTGGCGAAAGATCTGATTAAGAAGCGCCAAATCATGTGGGCGTCTAACCCTACCGATAGAATAGAACTAACAGAGCTGTCAAAGTTAATAAATAAGCGCAAGGTAGCCGACATAAGGAAGTTTAATATGGAGAGAATCGAGCATGCTCTAAAGAACGAAGGTAGCCTAAAATCAGTGAAGAGGAAACTAGGCATAGGTAAAAACCAGATGTATGCATTAAGAGACAAGCAGGGCAATGTCATTAGCAATATGGATAAGATAGTTAACGTAGCTGAAGAGTTCTACACAGACCTGTACAGTAGCCAATGCAATCAGAGCGTTAATGAGAAAGACAGCAGTGCACAGCAATGCGTCATCACGCC
Source organism: Amblyomma americanum (assembly GCA_030143305.2). NCBI lineage: Eukaryota > Metazoa > Arthropoda > Arachnida > Ixodida > Ixodidae > Amblyomma > Amblyomma americanum. Next base: position 27,032 of record JARKHS020023547.1, on the reverse strand, counting down.
AGTAACGAAAGATGAAGTAAAGAAAGCCTTAGAAGCAATGAAAAGGGGAAAAGCAGCTGGGGAGGATCAGGTAACAGCAGATCTGTTGAAGGATGGAGCGGACATCGTGCTAGAAAAACTAGCCACCCTGTATACGCAATGCCTTATGACCTCGACTGTACCAGAAGCTTGGAAGAATGCAAACATTATCTTAATTCATAAGAAGGGAGGCGCCAAGGACTTGAAAAATTACAGGCCGATCAGCTTACTATCGGTTGCCTACAAAGTATTTACTAAGGTAATCGCTAATAGAGTCAGGGCAACGTTAGACTTTAATCAACCAAATGACCAGGCAGGCTTTCGTAAAGGATATTCCACAATAGATCATATTCACAATATCAATCAGGTGGTATAGAAATGCGCAGAATATAACCAACCTCTATATATAGCTTTCATTGACTACGAGAAAGCATTCGACTCAGTGGAAACCTCAGCAGTCATACAGGCATTGCGTAATCAGGGAGTAGAAGAGCCTTATGTCAAAATACTGGAAGATATATATAGCAACTGCACAGCTACTATAATCCTCCATAAAGTCAGCAATAAAATTCCAATAAGGAAGGGCGTCAGGCAAGGAGACACGATCTCGCCAATGCTGTTCACCGCATGTTTACAGGAGGTATTTCGAGGCCTGAATTGGGAACAGTTGGGAATAAGAATAAATGGAGAATACCTAAATAATCTGAGATTTGCTGATGACATTGCCTTGCTGAGTCACTCAGGAGGTGAACTGCAAATCATGATCAATGAGTTAGACAGGCAGAGCAGATCGATGGGTCTAAAAATTAACATGCAGAAAACCAAGGTAATGTTCAACAGCCTAGCAAGGGATCAACAGTTCACAATCGGCAGCGAGAGCCTAGAAGTTGTGACGGAATACGTCTACTTAGGGCAGGTAGTGACAGCTGATCCGGATCATGAGAGGGAGATAACTAGAAGGATAAGAATGGGGTGGAGCGCATATGGAAAATTCTCGCAGATCATAAGTGGCAGTTTACCAATTTCCCTCAAGAGAAAAGTGTACAACAGCTTAATCTTACCGGTACTCACCTACGAGGCAGAAACGTGGAGGCTAACGAAAAGAGTTAAGCTTAAGTTAAGGACAACGCAGCGAGCCATGGAAATAAAAATGATAGGTGTAACGTTAAGAGACCGGAAGCGGGCAGAGTGGGTGAGGGAACAAACACGGGTTAATGACATTCTAGTCGAAATCAAGAGAAATAAATGGGCTTGGGCAGGGCATGTAATGCGAAGGCAAGATAACCGCTGGTCCTTAAGGGTAACGGAGTGGATTCCAAGAGAAAGTAAGCGTAGCAGGGGGCGGCAGAAGGTTAGGTGGGCGGATGAGATTAAGAAGTTTGCAGGCAAAGGGTGGATGCAGCTGGCAAAGGATAGGGTTAATTGGAGAGACATGGGAGAGGCCTTTGCCCTGCAGTGGGTGTAGTAAGGATGATGATGATGATGATGATGATTAACCCGGTTGACACTGCAAGCAAGTTCCAACTATCACTGAGTCAATATCTGACCTTTATGGAGCGAAGACTGTTCCTACGTTTCACTTTTATCCTACATCCGACGCCATTTGCTCATGAAGAGGACATGAAATCAAAAAGATGCTCAAAGCCCACGGTGAGAGAGACTGCTCAATGTGCAGCACTTATAAAGCATTTGGGGTTGAATTACGAGGCTGTCAGGTGCACTGAACTATATCGATGCGCTGACGGTATGGTCTTGATGATGCTCAGCTTCCGATATTCTTACGCATGCTGTGCATCCTGTGTTTGCACGGACTAATGGCTCCCGCGGACGCATTCCATACTGTTCTCTGATGTTACAGTTCTCTCATCACTCTCCTTCACTCCCTTCATCCCCCACCCCACGTGTAGGGTGCGGCATTGCCTAGTTAACATCCCTGTATTTTATTTATTCTGTCTCACTCTCTTTCCTATGCGTGCAATATGGTATGACGCCCTGTTTAAATGAATGAGATCCAGAGTCTTAGACTACATTTCCTTTTCCCGTCGCACTAGGCTCATTTTGTATAGTAGCTGCCACGGTGGATGAGTGGTTATAGTGCTCGGCTACCGACCCGAAAGACGCGGGTTCCAGCCCGGCCGCGGCGGTCGCATTTCAATGGAGGCGAAAGGCTAGAGACGTGTACTGTGCGATGTCTCGATGCAATTTAAATATCCCCAGGTTGTCGAAATTGCGGACAGCCTCCACTACGGCGTCCCTCATAGCCTGAGTCGCTTTGAGACGTTAAACCCCACAAAGCAAACTTTCGTAGTAAAAGATAGTGTACGAAGCGCGAGTTTTTGATCAGTCGCCGCAAACCTCTAAAGTACAGCGAACGGAAACAACAGATCGCCGGTGTTGTTTACGGCTACGTGTTTTCATGACTCCGGGCTGCTTGAAGGTCCATCATCCAATTCAAGCGCAGTTTGAAGCCAACTTCAAAAGGACAGAAAGAACAGGATGCCTACATACCTAATTTCTACAGTCTGTATACAAGAAGTGCAGCTGTTGCTTGTCGTAAACAGCTTTTTGCGAATAATCTACGGGTAGGTCACCATTCTTAGCGAAAAGCACTAGTGTGTTTGTTAACGGCCGTTCGTCAGTTCTTGTTCGATCTTTCCCCTCCGTCCTTGTCGTTGTGTGGTCTAAGCAATTAACTTCAGCCATGAACCTCTACAAACTTTCTTAAGTTTCTATCGTTCACGCATTAGGAATCTCGACGGTATGTAGCTGGAATAAAATTTGGTTATAAACAGTGTGTTTCAATAAATTATGACACCACTATGGAATTATAAATCCAAGGACATCACAAATAGAATTATAAATTGAATAACAAGCCAAATAATCTAGCGAATGAAAGGAGAATGTTGGCCGCGTGCGCAGCGCGCGAATGGAAGGGAAACAAAGCAAGCCTAGTCACGCAGGTTTCCATCGGTGCGTGCCAAAATGGCGGGACGGCCGAGTCAGCAGATGCTGAGGAGGGTAGAAAGTGTCGTGACGGCGAAAATTACACAAGAAATGAGCCAAAGCGAGGAAGGTGCAGTTAATTATCGGAAAGGAAAAACTTCAAGAAGTTGGAGGAGGGCGTGCGATCGCAGCTTCGGCAAGCGGGCGAACGCGCAGTGCGGGGAATCTCGCGAGTGCGCGCCCTCAAAGTCTGTTAGGAGAGCGCCCAGTGACGCGTTGGAGAGGGCGTGCGAGAGAGCGGGGAGGCGAGCGAGGCCCAAATGCAAGGCAGCACGCGTTCATCGGGGCAAACATTCGGCAACAACGGCGTTTATTTGCTCAGCTATTGTTCGTGCGGAAGCTTTCAGCCTTATCCGGCGCCGGATCAAGCCAGGTGACGCTTGGCTCGCGAAGAATGGGGCAGACGCAAAACCAAGTGAAAAAGAAAGGCCCCGTTTGGGCAATAAAGCAAGACGGCGGTGGCGCCTCCTTGGGCGACCGTGTTCTTCTTTATTGAGCGCAGCTTAGCGTCTCCTTTGTCCGGCCGGAGGAGAGACCGCTTTTCGAAGAGCGCCGTATCAAAATGCACAGAGCGCCGCCTTTTGTATGCTCGCCCGTGACCCCAAAATTAGCAGTGCCCTCGCGAGCGACGACCTTGGTCAGCTATTCAATTAAGTTGTTTTGGCGCCGCTCAAGAGACGAAGACGGCTTTTCAAAACGAAACAGAGAGCCGTTGACTTTTGGCCACCACGGTGACTCGAGGTTATGCGGCTCTTTCATTTCTGGAACTCTGCGCAGTCCGCTGGTTCTTCAAGGGGAGCTCGCGCGCAGCGCGCTAAATTTGAAGCACAGCGGAGGAGCTCCAGCTCTGGACACACCTCGTACTGTTTTGCATACGGTCAGCGGATGCTACGTTTCCACATGCTCCTGCTTTACTTTTTCTCATACGCGAATCGAGTCTTTTCTGCGCTGTCTCACTGAAGGACAGAAGCGAAGGAGCAAGTAAAGGTCAAGCGTGGCCTACTTTCAAAAGCACGAAAGAATGCTTGAATACGCTTCGCGCCAGGCGATGACAGGGGAACCCGCTGCGCATATATCAGACGGCTCGGGAAATTGTAATCGAAAGAGCAGAGCTTCTGAAAAGGCCTTCTCGGACTCTCCACGTTTCGTCATTGAAAACTCGGCGATGTCCAACAAGCGGCCCTGCAGAACTTTTGAGCTTTGCTGACCGATGGAAGAATCGTATTGCGTGCGTGCCGTCATAGCCAGCAAAACATTGCCGGAAAATATATTGCCTCCCACATTATGTGCCCCTCGCATTTGGAAATGATCCCTTTTTATTTAAAGAAGGCTTCGGACTTTTTAGGTCGAACACCCGGTGCATATCAAAGAAGACTAAGCCACACCAGCTGTAGGGTTGGCACAAGGACATTACGCCTTCTTATTGCCTCCGCTAGACGAAAATAGGCGCGGATGACACGCGAGCGAGCTCTTTGTCCGGACGCGCGAACGCTGCTGCTTACCGAAGCGACTCGGCGAATCTACACATCTATACAATAGCGACAACAAAGCACAAACACACATACACATCCAAGGCTTGTCCCCACCTCTAGAGATGGGGGAACGGACTACGTGGCACAACTACGGGCTACACAACAGGAGTCACCGCACTCCTCGGGACCACTGCACGCGCTGCCGCGTACGGCGTATCAGGCGAGTGCCTGGCGCCCCCTACAGGGGCGCATACTCACCGGCCCCGGGCACTGTACACAGCGGAACCGCCCGGCCATCCTCGCTACGAACACCACTAGGGCGGGCTACGCACGGGCCGAGCGCACGTGTGGGGCCGGGCGCTCACGGACACGGACGTGCTCTACGGGGCGCGCGGCTGCTCTGGCTACCCGAGGCGACGGGCGCACTTACTTGGCGTACGAGAGACTAGTTTGAGTGGACGCAATACTCGAAACGACCGAAGCATTCGCAAGTCTAAGTTCTCCGTCTGCTGCGCCGTTATATTCATTATCCTGAAAGAAGAACACGAGTGCAGTTGCAGCGGTGGCCCCGGTCCGCGCCCCGACTGCGAGGGGCCGACGCAGCGCACACTGCTCTGCTCTTCCAGCAGCTTTGGGACTCGCTTGTCTGAGAGTGGGTGCCGCCGCAATGCCCGACGCTTTCGCCGCCTGGCGGTGCCCGCACTTGAAAGGTTGCTAGTGCTGCTCTTGAAGAGCGTTGCGAGTTTCTGCGGTTTATTACGCCCCGGCGTGCGTGCGTTATCTTCCACTGTACTTTGAGATTGCAACAGCTTCCCTCGTCGACTTAGCGGAGGTGTCAGCGGCGGCATGCGATGAACTCTACGTCAGACAAAATGGCCGAACTCTGGCTAGTCCAACCTCAGCCATTTTTTTCCCTCAAGCTGCCTTCTCGAAACAAACAAAGAGAAAGGCAGACAATGCGCTCTCATTTGCCTTCCTCTGACATACTGACATAAACACTTTAAACGAGTAAGAACTGGGCCACTTCAGTCGTTTAACAAAGTCTGCTGTTGGGCCAGTTGGTCAGAGATTCTTAACAAAAACGTAGCGTTAAGACGGGATGAAGAAAGAGGAGGACATGATGGTACTACTGTCGGTGCTATTCGTCTTTCTTCGTCCCGTCTTTACGCTACGGTTTTGTTAAGAACACTTCACTCACATGGCGATTTTATGGGTAAATGCCTAAATTATACAGCTGCAGTTAAAACAAATTGAATAAATATCTTGTTCACGAGCTCAGGTAACTTAATTCTATGTGATTTAAACTTCTGCCGCCGTTCATCGTGTTGCCTTACACTCTGGCTTGCCTTAGAGTCCATAACACTGCGGGACACTTCAATACGCAAAGAACTGCAAGCCTTCATGCTCGTAGAGAAAGATTCGTGCCTAAGCCTTATGAATGAAGGATCTCTGCTGCAGAAGAGCAACTGCCGAAAGCAGACAACTTTGTTGAGCGGCTGTTTGGCTTCATTTGGATCCTGGCTCCCCAGGAATCCACTCGACATTACGGAAGACATATATGCAATCATAAAAAGAAGGCGTACATGGGGCTAATACTGAACACCATTTCCTATTTATTTGTTTCGCGAGTGAAGTAAGAGGCAAGCTTTCTCAAAGCGCGGATCCCAAAATTCTGGAAGTGTTTTGCAACAGTGCGCAACAAGCCCGTTCTATCTTTTGAGCGAATCAATAGAGCGGAATTAGTTTTTTTTGCCCGTTCGATGGTGCATCACGTGTTATCAAGTGCTGCCTTTTCATAAACGTATGCTTCAAATGCAGGCGCGTGTTATTGCTTTTTTTTTTACAAGAATGCAATGACAATACTAACTGAGTAACTGTCCAAAGATTGAAACAGGCACCGCATGCTTCCTGTTAATCGGGGGTAAAATATGCAGTTCTGGGGCATCTATAGTACGCAGGATTGCGCTCAGCATAAAAACGGCACGAAATACTTAATGACGCTACAAATATCAGGTATACGTTATTGAAGACCCGAGCTCTTGCTTTGCTGGCATATTTGATTTTTTCTTCTATTTTTCTGTATCTAACACAAAAACAAGCCGGCGCCAAGAATCCAGGAGAAAGCTTCAACTTACCCCGTGACGACAACCACGAAGTCCATGATATTCCAAATGTTGCGGAGGTACGCTCCGCGATGCAGTATAAATCCTAAGGCTACAATTTTCAATAGGGCTTCTACGCAGAAGATACCTAGAAAGTAAGGCTCCGTTTTTTCCTGAAACAAGAGAGACGAGAGAGTCAGCCAGTGCAAATGCAGCTGTAACGAGGGTTCATGTCCCGTTAATTTCTACTTCGTAGCAAGGAAAAAAAAAAGAGCGCTGGGGCGGTATAACAAGAAAGACATACGGCGAAGCGGTCCCCCCGTCTCCTTTGTGCTCTCCCGTCTAGATGCTGTTTTGTCCTGATACAAATGAGGCTGAGCCAACGGTATAGCTGGTGCTCATGCAGGAACGAGGCTGCCGTCCTATTGCGCAGCACCCCTCATAGGAAAGGTTCAGTGCACCTTTCGCACGCTCCCTTCACGGCTGCAACAGCTAGCACCGAGCCCAAGTGCGGGTCATATTTTCATAGGCCAGCAGGTGAGTTACGACGTACTTCGTGCAGTGCGACGCCGTCCGGTGTGAAGAAAACAGCATATCTGGCTATGAAAGATAACGCGACACTCTTGAAAATGACTTTTTTTTTCACTGCGTCTACATGTCGCTCATAATATGTATGGCATTTAGCGCAGCAATGGCGTGTGCAGTCCTGGTAAGAAGTCACCAGGCCACAGGGTTTGCTTTGGAGCCCTGTGTAGTGGGGCAGTTCGAGACTTCGGGACGGGATGGAAAACTTTTGTCCTCACCCCTCCAGACTTCTTGAGCTTCAAGGTGTCGGAAGTGCCCCCCTGCACGGCTCCGAGCAAACCCCGTGGCTTGAGGAGTTTCGAACAAGGCGAGTTCGCTTCTTGTCAGATTTTTTTTTTCGGCGTGCGCGATAGTTTGTCTTTGTTCTGAAGCCCCATAGAAACTGCTGCCCGCTGCAAGAGGTTGTACAGAACCTTCCGCATACGCTTAATCACCAGAATCTAATCAGGTGATCATTGTTCCCATGGGGGCGACTTGATGCTTCTAAAGAGTACCTTCGCCTTTTTACTGTTTTCCGTTAGTGAGCAACGGTTTGGTCACGCGGAAAAAAAATTACTACTACTAAAGCGCGATTGAATAGCTCTTTCGATGTCACCCACTGTGCTAGAAACTCGTCGTGACTGTACCCTTGCAGCGTGACACCAGCGACAGTGCTGATACAAGCCGAGCAGAGTGACTGCTGTGGCATTAATATGAGGCCATAAAAGGCGACGCTGCATAACGCTCCCGAACCATTACGCCTGCGCTTTTTCTGTGTTTCGAACCAGCGAAACAACGAAGCAAGGCGCCTTTACTTTGTGTGCCAGCTGCCGCGCAAGGACGGAGCGGGAGGTGTGTCTTGTACTGCTTCGTCATTCTGCCACAAACCGCCCTGTGCATGGACACATCCCTTGACGCGGCACGGATCACGAATGACTGTGGCAGTCCAACGTGACGGCGGCGCCATGGCAGCTCCCGTGGTCAATTTCTGAGACAGTGAGACTTGTTGCTGATCTCCGTATAGGCTGTGGTAGCCTCTTAAAGAAACGCTCGTTGATTGCCTTATCATTGCGCGACTATTTCTGTCTGACGACGGGTATAAAACAGCAGCTCATTGGCTGCGCAGCAATCCCGGACAAGCCTGCTTTGCGGCGTCGTCTATGGTTGCGGGTGAGCTTAGGGAAAGCCCGTAAGACCTCGCACGTACATTAGGAAAGGAGGCCAGACTGTCCTTTCCTAAATGTTTCGCTGCACTTGGCGAACAAGCTCAATGTTTTCCTCTTGCCTCTCTGTAGACATTTCGGCAGCTGAAGCGGTCGTAAGCTAATTTGGCGCCAAATTTACAAAGCTGTTCGCGCTAAAGTGCGGCTCATGAGTGACGTCACGCAACGATGCTGTGCCGCAGTTCTGAAAAGCTCCGAACGGCGCTTTGAAGGAGGCCTTCTGCGTTGCCATTCTCAACATGATAGCCCATTCAACAAAAGTGGCTATGGATGCGTCATACATACCCTTTAAGAAAGGCTTGTGTACACATGTCTGTTGTCAAACTTCGTATTCTGGAGGCATTATTAGCATACTGGAGAGGGTGTTGTAAAAACATTTCCTGGTCACGTTACGTTCACCACGGATGGGAATCGCAGAGCTTTCCGGAAGTGTGATCGACATGCCAGACCGCGGGCACAGGGCAGAAATGAAATTAGCCTAAGCAAGAACAGCTCTGCGCAGCTGTGTTCTCGCTAATAAAGAAACTAAATACTGTTTAATTAAATGAGACCGCTAAAGCCGGCAGTATACACAGGCGCTTAAGCACTGAGTATGCTTGGAAGGGCAGCTCATAAACGAACCCGTTGTATCTGAACCAGTCGGTACATCTTGGGTTCAACTGCCACCTCAAGGAACGGATAGGATGCAGGAACAGCACACAGAACAATCAGGCACACAGGCAGCAATATCATGTGTAATTCCATTGTGTCCGTTCAGTTCCTTCAGGCGACAGTTCGAACGCAGCTCAAGACGGTTTGCATGTGTGATTAATTTATATCTTAAGCCACTATTCTAAGACAGAACTCATAAAGACTCTGATGCGCAAGATAGCTTTGTGATTGGCGCGAGCCCTAGCGCTGGCCAATCCCAATGAGAATTTAATCACGGAGAGTCTTTTGAACACAGCCCTAGCACTTTTACCGTTTTCGTACGGTGGTTAAACTTGGACACGGGCCTATGAAAAAAAAGAAGAAAATCCGCTTCGCCGCTGTGATGACCTGTGGGACTGATGCTGTCTATAATTGTCCTGTCTGACCACCAAACACAAGATATTACCACTGAATTCTAAGTTCCCAAAGCGTACTTCCGTAATGTCTGGAGCAGTAAATAGATGACAACAACAATTCGGAGAGCATCACAAGGCATGCGTGAGTGACGAATTTTATTCTCTGGCGATGGTTCGGTACGTTCGATTGGAACCTTAAGCTACTTAAGAGAACATTCAGAATACATTCCTTCATCATTATATCCATCAGTTGCTAAACTCACTGAATGCATCCGTTGAGGGCTTCCCCAAATAGTATCGCCCCCTTTATTTTTCTTTTAAGCAGCAGTTGGCGCTACACTGGGCCATTTGCATTATTTATAAAAGGCGAGTCAGGTTACATTCGGTCACACTACCTACTTCCACGAATTTAAGTTAGTTTTTTTTAAAGTGAGTTCAGTTCACTTAAGGCTGACAAACTGTCGGCTGCTGCAATAATAGTTGCAGCTCTGATGAATGTCACAATCCGAGAGCGACACTTCAAGCGCTACGCGTGGAGGATAGCAGCCAGGTAAGTTGGGGCTCAGACGCCGTAAGGTTAACACCCGTAATCACAGTCTGCAGTGGCATAGATTGCACTTGCCAATAGTAGGAAATGTTAATGAGTAACGGAACAGTAAAGAAAGAAGACAGACACTGAATCCTACTGGCAGCTAGCTACCAAATTGAGGTAAGGCTCTTGAGTCGAATAAGGGGCGTTATTTTGTTCGATAAGCAATACAGTCAAAAATGTAGGTGGAGAATGAGAAAGTGGGTCTGGAGGAGGCAACAAAAAAAAAAAAGAAAAGAACAGAAGGCGAGAAAGCTGCCTCACCAGCTTCTGGGCGAGCGGCGTCCGGTCGCTTTTGGGCAGGTGCTCTTCGAGCGCCAGCACGATGCAGTTGGCGATGATGGTGAGCAGCACGGCGTACTCGAGCGGAGTACAGCGTGAGTCAAGGAAGAAAACACGGCACAGACTCTTCGGGCAAAAGCGAAATAGTAATACTGCGATCGGGTCTGGTTTCCCTTTTCCTCTTTTCACCCCAAAGCAGTCGTTATCTCGCCCCGATAGGAAAGCCAGAAGCCGCTCCGGTGCAGTCACTTCCCGTACGACGTGAACGCGAAATTTCTCGAACATGGTTCTGTTTTCATGGAGAAGTTGTGATGAAGTTTCACCCTGCATAACACTGCATATCCTGCGCGGTGCTTTGCGGTGATCTGGTTATCACGAGAACTTTATGCGCCTGCATCTGTGCCGGGTGTATTATTACACTGTCAGCAACGAATGGCCTGTACATCTTGTTTAGCTGCCTTCCTAACCCACTCAGTGTTCTTGTTTAGAATACGATTATATAGATGGTAAGTATACACCGTTGATAAACGAATGGATTTTTTTAGTGGAATGTCAGCTTCAATAAATTCATTAGAGCCGTGTAAATATCACTAGTCCTTTCCGCCGCTCTATCACGGCCACTAGAACCAGTACTTAGCACGTCTGAATCAAGAAAAGCTGAAGAAGAATGAACTGCTGCTTATAATTCAGTAATTAAGGCTGACCTTTCAGTCAGCAATTAAAAGAGAAATTGAAAGAATTGAGGAACATCTGTTGCATCATACTAAACGGCCGCCCACGCCGGCAACATTTGTGCCGGTCCAAGCGTTTTGTTTCCTTGAAGCCTTTCGTCTCACACTGCCGAAGGCTTCTATGGGCCACGTTTCTGCCGCGCCCGAGTCAATGCCTGGGAACTAAGTGGAAGAAGCCGATGCATCCAGCACGGCATCTAAAGGGCAGTCAGCAGAAAATAGCGTACACCTATTTGCATTTTAAGCGACGCTGCCCGCCGGTGTCAGAATTTTGAAATATTCCTGTAGCACTCGGACACAGAAGCAGGCTCGTTCACAGCCTTGCGGATGAATTTTAAGAACGAAGTGCTTTTAGCTCTCATTTTCGACAATCTCAGTCAAAGGTTGTCCCTAAATGGCCGCAAAATCTATGCCGAAACAAATGGTTTCCAAACCTGAAATTCCTATCCGAATTGCATGCGCGCGAAAAGATAAATTTATCGTGCACAAGCCGGTGCAGCGGCTGCAGCGATGCATCCGTACCGATTGCCCACTGAAGCCCCGGAATTCTATCCAGTGTATCTATCTTCCTATTGTTTCAATCTCAACCGGATAACATGAATGACCTCCTGATTACTACAACTTGTACCATAGTCCCAGTTCTGTACTGTATTCACTAGCCATGCATTTACCGTTCGCCACATGTGGTGAGCTTCGGCCTTGAAAAGTATTGCCGCGAAGGGGGGCAGACACAAATTGTGGATTTGCGAAAGCCTGGCGGGCGATCGAGGCCTAGAATGTACTTCTTCATTGCACACTTTCCCAGTGTTGCGAGCAGCATTCGATACGATGCACGTGGAAAGCGACTACTTCCGTCTCCTGACGCTCAATTCATACTACTCGGGCATTGCCACAAAGGCAGTCACATTGTGTTGTAGGTGGAATTTGTATCAGAGAAGGCACTACCCACTAGGGACTGAATTGGCGCATTGATAACAGATGACGTCAGTTTGAGTGCACGGGTACTTGTCTTGTAAAAGTACAGGTCTTGTTGCCTGTCTCACTGGCACGAAGGGGAAATGCATATATACACATCATCGGCGTCTTCATTACCTTAGTCGTCTGGTACATTCGTTCTACCACACCGACGCTTAGGGGGAGGAAATAAGTCATTATCATTATCGCCACCTGTCACGTTTCATGTCTGGCATGTCCATTCCGCTCTTCCATGCGCCGGGTGGCAGTGGTGCTTGTGCCGTAGAATGAAAACGACAGGTCAGGGGATCTCGCTGAGACCTGTTCGAAGAGTGCAGCCGGTGGTGCCATCTGTGACCCATCCTACAGTGTGGTACGCCGGTCCTGTAGAGCATTTCATGCTTGCACCTACTCAAGTGGAAGTGTGGAAGTGTTTGTCTTTTCAAAACATGTTTCTTTTTTCCACAGCAGCGCTGAAGTCCTTAAATGTTGACACCGGCTTCACCTACGCATCCTAATTGATAGCAGGGAATTTCACTTTTGTTCTCCAAAATTACTGCTGCAGCATTATCCCTAACCTGGGATGGTGTCCTCAGGAGGACGAACACCGCGAGCCATTGAACAATCAATTCACTTGCGGTATAAGCTTCAATGGCGGCCAGAAAGCGTGTCCTAGACGACGTGGTTGCCTCTGTCGTGGCAAGCGTACGTGCCCTGTCCGGACCGGGGCCGAGAAGCACGGAGCATGCGTTCATCTTCGCTGCAATGCGCGCAACCTTCGGACGCAGCGCATACGGGCCAGAGTCGTCGATAACGTGCGGACGCTGCACTGACGTCAATTTTGCGCACGGAAAAAACTGCTGTTCGCCGTGGCACGACGCGAGCGAAGAGGAAAGCCTGCACCGCCGCGAGAATAGGCCGGTTTGAGTAAGAAACCTGGACTGCTGCCAAAGGAGTACGGGCGTGGAGCAGCTGCTCCGTCTGAGGCCCTCGCGGCGCGTGTGCGCGAGCGACGGAAGTCTCGTCTGGGCTTTGGCTACGGCGCGGGCCCACTCGTGCACTCCGGAGGCAAGCAGACGACCCTAACTCGAAGAAGAGAGCGGTCGGTTCATTGAAGGTGTTAGCCGTGCGTAAACTCAAGGCCAGCGCCGAAGGAGTGCACGGGAAGGCGGCGGGCGCTGTGGAAGCTGACCGGCCAACTTCCTTTTGTGCTCCGGGGCCCCGTGTTTGTCGGGCCTTTCCCGAGGCGTTTCCCAATGGTGCATCGAGTAGGCGCCGCGCCGGAAGATGGCGCCATGCAGCGTCCGCGGCCCCCGAAAGCAATCGATGGCGCGGCAGGGGTTGTTTCTGGCAGCAGCCCAGCAGGGCCGCTTCTTGGGACGCACGGGCCCCCCTCGCAGGGCCCCGCCAACCTTCTCCCTTCTGCACCCACTGCCAGTGTTGCTAGCCACTCTGTCGGGTGCGATTCCATGCTTAGCGCGAGCGTGCGCCCAGGCCGTCGGTAACTCCGCCTGCCACAATTACAGCCTAGCAATATTTCCGGTGGGTGAAGAGCCGCCTAAGCGGGCGGGACATCGACTCTTGCCTGCCTCGGCCGGCTGTGCCTGGCTTGTCGCCGAGCCAGGCACCTCGTTTGTGCCAGCTTCCCCTCTTCCCGTCACGGTCTCGGGCTTTGCCGCTGAGCCAACAGCGCATCGTTCGTCTTCTCCTCCGGTGACCAACTTCACCGCGACGGCCGTCATGAAGCTGCCTATGAGCGAACATTATGCTTACGGACGGGTGGACAACTACATGCAGCAAACTTTATGTAAGCAGTGTGTTCGAGGCTGTCACACTGTCTGCGACGCGAGTGTCCGCTAGACGGTCGGCAGTCCAAGTACTAGGCGCATGTGGCCTTTGCACCGCCAGGAACAACGCCCACGCCTACCTCGGATGATTGAGCGAGTGTCACGCATGCTACATGGCTGAAAAAGCGAAATGTTTGATGCCTCTATACGCAAGACAAGAACGAACTAAATGTCTTAGTGCGGAACGTGCATTTGGCCGTGAGCTGCGTCAGAAGCATCGGGTTGAAACCATAGTAAGCGACCAAGAGGTGGCACATGAACCGTCTATGCACTGGGCTGTATTAAATCACGACTGAAAAACGTTTTGCGACCTATCTCAAGCGCAGGAGCCTGAGTACCATATAAATTGCGTCTTTTGTCGCACATCAGTACAGATAGGTTTCCGTCGACCTGCAAAACAGGCGCGTCTTTTGATATACTACCCTTTCGAGTGGTCACGCTTGTGCTCGAAAGCAGGTTAGGACAGACCAAAACACTGGCAAATCAGCGCAGTGCAGCTAAGTCTGATACCTGAAGTTGTCTTCCCCTGGGCTTGGTGCGTTCGGAAGAGGACCAGGCATGTCCGCCAGGAGTAATCCGTTCGCCAGCGAAGCCGTTGCGCGCGGTGTGCTGAGACGTGTGTCACCATGCGCGTCCACCACCGCGCACTGCGCGCCACGGGCACTGGCCGCGAGCGAGAAAGGATATGGCCACTCGATGAAGAACTTGGTGTATCGTCGCAGCAGGTTGTCCTCGGAGAGGAGGAAGAGCGAGGAAGGCCCCCTGGCCCGCGGGTCGAGGCCCTTGCGCCTGGCCATGCCGGGCTCGGTCCTCAGGGCGCCGCTCCCATGGCCGCCCAGCACGCCGCTCGTCTCCGGGGCCCTCAACAGGCCGCGCTCACCGCCGCTTTCCGCCGACAGCGCCGACAGCCTGCGCAGAAACAATCACCGCGGACGCTGCATCAGAGGGCCACACTAAACGGACCAGCCTCTGCGCCCACAGTGGGCGGGAGGCGCTTGCTGGAACAAAGTACCCGATTTCCCCCAACCTTGGCTGCCCATAGACTGCGAGGGGAGTTGCAAACGTGCCCCTGAAACTGGCCAGCGGCGCATCAGGAAGCCTCTTGGCACCAAGCCACAGTGGCGCAAGACGAGGGCGTTTTCCGATGACACGGTCGCCATTCCCGCAAACCGTTGTCGCGCGAGACTTTCCAGGCCCTCAGAGATTTGGGTTACCGTGTTAAGTGTCCCAGAATAAAAAATAAATACAATCAATCAATCAATCAATCAATCAATCAATCAATCAATCAATCAATCAATCAATCAATCAATCAATCAATCAATCAATCAATCAATCAATCAATCAATCTCAATCGAATACTCAAAACCACCCAGTCAGATTTTTCGAATGCTGCACTTTAAAACTCGAAATAATACTTTCCAAAAATGAAAAAGCTTCCCACTAGGAGAAAGCAAGAGAAAAGAAAGAGAAAACAACACCAAGAATAACTTCGATAAAAGAAACTGCGCTTGGCTGTATTCGACTGAGTGCCCGCCTTTTTTCTTTCGCGAGAATCATTAGTAGGGAACACTGGCTGCCGTGAAGGAAAACGAAGACATTTCAGCTTTCTTTAATACGGTGGGTAACAATAACGGGCCCACAGCATCCGGAGCGGCCGGAGAATCCCAACAAAGCCCAACCAGCGTGGCCACGCCTAGGGAAAAGTTTTCGGTTGCAGGAGGGATAAAAATAGCAGGAAGGAGTGGTTTCAGCGCAGGTTGGCTTGCAATGACTGTCATATTCTTCCACATTGCTATTTTCTTCTTCAATGACCAGATCATCAGATGTTGTAAGAATATTTTTTTATTTATTCAATATGCACCTAAGGGCCTTCAACAACAGTATTAATAATAAAAATAACAATGATGACAGTAAACAGTTCCCCATCATAACCATGGCTACAAGCATGGCTGCAAGCCCTCCCCTAGGCTCCACGTTAATGTGCACACAATTTTCGTCGCATGTGCACTCACTGCCACCCACACTCAAAGCAAAATTTACTTGTGGGTAAATGATTGAAGCGGAAAAGTCAAGCTGGCTGCCCGCAGTGTATGATGCGCATGAAGCTGGCTGACGCGCATTATATTATCCGAGAACCTTGGGAAGGCGTGTTAAGAAGTAAGCACTGACAAAGTATTAGAACTGCACTAGAGAATTCAGAAACGAACGCCTCTTAGGACAGAGCAGGAGAGGTGGCGCTTCTGATGCAACGAGTCTAGCTTTAAGAGCTGTGGGCCAAGTTAGCTTGGGACGCACGCGATCGTGGCATCTTTTGGGTGCGAGCGGGCGCACCGAAGTGCAATATTACCGCTTGTGTTCGGCAAGCTCTCGACGGGAGCCCGGTAAACATGCGCGCGATCGTGGCGGCGGCTCGATAACGGCCGAGCGAGCAGCCCATCGAGGGAATACTACAGCGCGGGAGAGCTGCCCGTGCGCGTAGTGGTTCCGGCGGGCCCGGACGAGCCGCCGTCTCTGCAGCGGCAGCCCCGTCTTTTTTATCGCGTTCGGCTTCGAGCGTTTCGCTAGATTCGGATCGAGTTGGTGGCAGCCGCCGCGAGGCTTCTCGCGTTGTTCGGCGTGTGTGTTCCCGTGTCGCCTATGGCCAAGTTCAGTTCTATATTTTGTTGTCATCTAGCCACTGCGTCATTGCCCGCCTCATAGCTTCTCGGATCGCGTACTTGCTTGAGGCGCTCTGTAGCCCGCACCGTATATTACGCTACTGGAAGCTTGTCAGTGTTGTCCTGCTTGCACTGCTGCCGTATTAGCGCGACAGCGTTGAAGGCCTCGTTATCCAGAAAATCTGGCGTCGGCGTTGTCAGCGAAAAAATCACCAGCATGACTCTAGCACGTGGTGCCTGCAGAGAGAGCAACCGATAGGAGGCTGGTGAGCCGCCTAAGTGACCTTGCGCCGTCATCTCAACCTCCCCACCGGATTGTGAGCAAACTGCCCACCGTGGCAGATGGCCGTTAAATTAATGATTGGTCGCTCGGGAAGGGCAACCTGGGCCCGCACAAGGCCCACCGCTGAGAGCGCCTGCTATCGCAGGGCAGCGGCGCATCGCTTAACCGCTGCACCCCTGCGCCAGGAGGGTAGGACTCCCAGGGATCTATGAATGTAAAGTAGATGATCACTTTCTGCATATATGCCAAATAACCCAGTACACTATCGCGTCATGCCCTTAAGGCGGAGCTTAAGTGTCCGCTCCAATTTTTTTTTCTGGCCGCCTAGATTGTAATTGTCGGTTTTCGTTGTTTTTTTTTGCTGGGTATAAACCGATGTTTTGACTGATTTTACTTGTGGCATGTTACTCGCCGAGCGACACCATAGCTCGAGGACCCCTGTAACCAGCGAGGTTCCCTCAGAGTCCAGGTTTGCAATGTAATGCTTTGAGAACTTTCTGAATGCGCGGGCAAGCGCGGGGCTGATGCAGTCAGCCAGTTCACACACGAAGTGGGACGGTTTCGAGCCGGGATTAGAGACAGGGCCCGAGTGGGTGTGGCTTAGAAGTGTAGACAGTTCCATAATGTACGGATTTGATCAAGATATCCCCCGCAGTACTTGAAGCGGGGGGATCGACTAAGGTTCTCCTGTGTACGCAGTATGCTAGAATATTGAGGGGAAGGTAGATTTGGATTCTTTGCTATTAAGTGCTGTCCAGGCATGGTAGGGAAGGGGTACGGCTGCGCGTAGTGTGCCTCTTGGGATAGCCAATAAGGCTGACAGACTAAGGAGAGGTTTGGGTGAGGAAAAAATAAGATTGGGTTGCTAGAGAGTAATAAAACGATGACCGGTTCTTAAAAATACAAATGTTTTACCAGGAAGGAAAATGTCTCACTTATATGGTGGATGAACACCTAATCCGCGCTGTGCGCGTTTTAGAATATTTCTTAATTGCATTCACTCGTTCGCAGCGTTTTTTCATCCCTAAGAAGTGAGGTTGTATGTGCCGCCGAAAAAATGAACACAGCCATCGATTTCTATCATGTTGGGCGGCGGTTATTTTAGCAAACCTCCGTTCCATCGCGGAGATAAGGCCCCCCGTGGCTGCCTACACTATAAACACAACTCAGCCTATATGGGAGTTAAAAGGGAGTAAAATTGGAAGGGACACTTAAGCTCCGCCTTAAGTGTATGACGCGGTAGCAAATGGGTTAATGCCCACATATGCCGAAATCCCTTAAAGAGAGGGCGCTAGAGGACAACGTCACGTCAGGTCAGCGGCTCCAACGGACCCCGGCTACTACGTGACTGACGGCGTCACTGAACCTTCATAGATCCTCGGCAGTCCTCATACCACTCCTTGCGCAGTGGTGCAGCGGTTAAGCGTTGTGTCACTGCTCTGCGATGGCAGGTGCTGCCATCAGTGGAACATGTGCGACCCAAGTTGCTCTTCACGAGCAACCTCTTGCGGTCAATGATTCATTTAGCAGCCACCTGCCACGGTGGTCAGTTTGCTCATCCGGTGGGCAGGTTGTGATGACACCACAAGGTCACGGGACCTAGGTGGCCAACCTAGGTTGCTGCTCCAGCCGGTGGCTATCTGGGCCACCCTATTTTTACGCACAACGCTGACAACACCCGACGCCGGATTTTCTCGGCAACGGGGCCTTTAATGTTGTCGCGTTAAAAATGTTCGTAACTGCTACAACTCGGTGCGTTTTGTAGAGGGAATTTGTTTCAGTTTACAACCATAAGTGTTCCGTATCTTTAGTGAAGGATATGCACCCCAGGGTTTGGGCAGAATGCACTGCCCCTGAAATGGAGTGCGCTAGAGGACAGCTTGCTCCCCTTTCAACTCCTTTCGTGTTAAGAGTGCGTGCAGAAAAGAGCACAGGGAATACCCCCGAGCACAGTGTGGCCATTCCAGCACTCCGACTACGGCTTCGCGGTATTCCAAACGAGGCGAGAACTGGTCGGCACGGTGCCGGCGTTCATTATGCGGGACCACACTTGAAAAGCAGTCTCCCTTCCACAGAGAGAATTCTCTATGCGTCGGGAAAGCGGTGGCAGAGGCGACACAGTTTCCAGAAGGTCGGCCGAATAAGCGCACGTGCGCGCGTATGAAGAGCGCGCACAAAGGCAGAGGTGTTTAAGTTCGCTAACGGCGGCGAGATCTGTAGCGAGCTCCCGCCAAACTCGCGCGTGGGAGAAAGGAATTTAGAGCAATAGATAAACCGCAAGTATGCGCCCTACAGAGAACGTTTCACTTTTTTGTTTGTTGCCACCGGAGAGAAAGGTCAGAAACATGAAAGCCTTGGGCTCATCTTATTATGTTTACGAAGCCATCAGAAACGAAAAAAGCTCGGCGGTATTAAGGCTTCATCCGGGGAAGCCCGCTTGCTGCATTTGAATAGAGTGAGCGCTTGTCGGAGGGACGTCGACCGCCTTCTATACGAATTCTGGACACGGGCTTGAGCTCTTTGAATAAAAACATGTTAATGCAGTTGAGCTCTAGTGCGCAAAATAAGAGAAAGACGCGGTTATGGTTTTTTTTTCTTTGTCACCGAGAGTATCATTACGTATTAAATACCTTTGTGCATAGACCGCCGCTGCCTAAGGGTGACATACTTTCGAACGCCGAAATCGATAATTAAAGGCTTGCACACTGTAGCGAGCCGTTCGCTAACCGACCATTCTACTGTTTTCAGTGACGCTACATCCTCAAGCTAATTAAATTCTAAATGGTCTTTGCGGATATGTTGAAAGTCGCATATCGTATACAGGAATATAACAGGTACGTATATTACATATAATGCGGGGATAAAATTAATTCTCCAGTCTCATCTTGTATTCCGAATTTTGTTCGACCGTGTCAAGGTCGTAAGATGAAGAAATCTAAGTTGTATCTATCGGCTGCAGGACAACCGCGTTTGTTAATATACGTTTAGCGGCTCCATTTCCTTCGCCTCTGGCCTATTCTTCTCCGACGCCGAATACTAATAATAATGATCAACACCGTGTTTACAAACATAGCGGGCGCTTGCGTCGAAAAAAAAAAACATCCAGATGATAGAGCGCCAGTTAGGGGTACGTAAGGCTTCACAAGAAACGTTGATTGCGACGTTTTAAAAAGTTAGCTTCGAAATGACGGTGGACATTTAGTCACACTCTTCTTAAAGCACTCGCGAGCTGTTAGCGAACCGCCGCCTTCTTGAGCACACTGTGAAACGAGTAAAAAAAAAAAACTCCTGAAAGTTTACATGTATTTCCACAGGTTTCTCTCCCTCCCGGTACCCCCTCTCGCCATGGTTGACTTCCACGCGCACGTATCACAGCGTTTTAAAAATGCATCGCCTTTGAAATGGCGTTTCGTACTTTCACAATCTGTTCTATGGCATATTCGGCGTTCCTTAACGAAGGGACGACACCGTAGGTGTATTGTGAAATCAGACAATTGCTTTGAGTTTTCTTGTTTACATGCGTTCCTATGGGGCGCAATCCTAGCTTTTACACCCGGCCGGTGAAAGCATCGCCCCCGCATCTCGTTTGCGTCACAGATCGGTGTTGATGTATACGTATTGTGCTGCACAATCACGAAGCGTGCTTAGGCAGTCGCTGAAACGTTTAACTTGGTTTTCGCCCTCTTTGCTCTGGTCTGACATATGTGGAGGGTTTTGTCAACATTACAAGCTGTACCTAGGGCCGCTGACCTGCGCCGATGAGGCCAAAGCTCCGTCCGTGCAACCAGCTGTCTGAAAATCTAAAAACTGCAAGGCCTGAACCGACCCGTCGCGCCATTTTTGTCTCACTGTTTCTTTCGTGCGGGTAAGAGAAATGTCCAAAAAGTTTAAGAACCACATGGCGCGCACAGCCATGAGCATTCGGATATTCTACAGCGCTAAAACATCACCAAGCAGAGCTTACCGCGTTTCAAGCGCATCACCGGTCGTGTTAAAAGACTAGAGTATTTTTTTTTTTGCAGTTTTCAGCCAGTATACAAAGCGCGTTCATTCTTTGCGAACACTTGATTTTTCGTCATATGTGCAAAGAATTAAAAAGAAGGGACAACTTTTCAGAAAGCATACAGTAAAATTTGTACTTTTACCAAAGCGGCAGGTATTGTTCGCATTCACATGCAGACTGCTTCATCACACATTCGGACGTCCGGTGCCTTGCACAAAACTGCCATGCAGCAGTTATACCATACGTACAGTCGCGCGTGTTAGGAGTTGTACCACATCGAAGTTTTGCCGCGCGTGGTTTCTGAACGTCCTTACTTGTTGACGTGTCGATGTTCGATGACAAAAATAAATTGCCGATCTTGCTCGGTGCTTCGTCTCTGGGGGTCCCAATGCGCAGGTCTTATTCGTAAAAACGCGAAGATCGCAAACGCTAGTCAGGAGGCTTGCAAGCCATCAGAACTAAGGTCGCAAAAAAACAACAACAAGAACAACAAGACAAGCTCAAAGCCTTGGAACACATGCTAAACGTCACGTGGATAGCAGAAAAAAAAGACGAGTTCTTCTATTTACGCGCATTTTGTTTTAATTCGTGAACGTATTCCGAACTTGCCAAAGCAAAGTGATCCACAGCAAATGGCGCTCTCTACTGGGGCCTGAAGCATTTGACCATTAGTATCCACACCCCTTTTCACCATTTATATGTGTCATAAGGTTTTGTTATGTGAGATGAGTGAATGTGATTCCAAGAACAGCTCAGTCCTAATAATTTTCTAAGCTTGGCCCTATACGCTCTGAACCAGCCTCGCGTCCGGCCGGAGCACAGAACGCGAAGAGGGACGCTCGCTTGGTTCATAGTGTCGTTCTGCATCATGGTATGCCACTTCCAGCCCTTCCTTTATTCCCATTCGAGCAGAGCCCAGGCGTCCACACAGTGAGGGACTGCTACTGCATCTTTTCTTTCCCAGACACAGACGCGCAGTCTGCGGCTTGAGCGTCCCTCGCTGCTCTGCCCATTGCCCGGTCGAAGACATGTCTTCTTGGCTCCTCTTGGCGAAACGTTGGCTTGCGGACTCAGCCTCACCTTCGAACTCTGCGCATTTTGTTTTGTGCTCTCGCTGCTTTAGGCGACCGGACGGAGCCTCCGCGCAGCAAGGATGCTAGTGTCGCGAGCCATGCCATGACTGGTGGCGTCGCAGCACCACTCTGGGGCCGCCTCAGAGTTGCTTCCTTCGACCGCTAGGCTGTGTTAGGGCGCTGCTGTTGGCTTGGGAAACTGCACTGCACGTTGCCAAAGACCGCTGGCGTTTCGCTACCAGTCCGGGAGTTGCCATGTGCAGGTGAAGCCGGCGTCAGTCGCATGGCGCGGCGACACCGCGCAGAATCTCGGGCAACCGACGTGGCGCGTAAGCGACCGGCCAGGACTTGTAAGCGCGAAGAGACGCAAGCGGACGGAACAAGGACAGTAGCGCCCACATAAGCATTCGTGACAGGGGCAATGGGCCGAGACCAAAGCTTAAGGTGTGTGCCATGTCTGAGGTGCGTGTCCGCGAGCTCCAAGCCACCCGAGAAAGACGGCAAGATCCTCAAGTTCATGATCTACCTGCGGTAACAGTGCACACGTCATAACCGCGCCGGATGGAGCAGCTAAATCATAAATCATAAAAGTATAAATAGCAAACGCACAACGAGAAACCTGCCACCTCATCATCCGCATCACCAAGAATGTGTAATCGCAAAATACTTTTTAGGGCGCTTCGTCTTATTCACTCGGAAAGTGACAAAATGACACTGTACAGATTTTCTAGCGAGGTGAGAATGACAAAATTGAGTGCAGCGAAACTCTTCCGACGTCCGATTTTTCATTTTTTGCTCTTCACGCGACGGTATCACGATGGGTAGAGAATGAAGATGCCGTTTTACAGCGCACCAGTAACGGAAAAGTAGCTCCCGTTGCTATACTGGGCCTGAATTGGCGATTTCTCGAGCAGGCCGCTAGGTGGGGAGGAATAATCTGGAACTGCGAATAGGAACTCGATTATGGCGAGCGAAATTCGGCGTAAGGTTCTTCTATACACTTAACGCCGCACCGCTCTGCGATTTTGTCGCCGAAATCTTCGCTTATGTGCTTACTCTCTGATTTCCCTTCCTTGCATCTGCGATTGGCCTATCGCGCTCACTTGATGCCTGTCACGGTCAGCAGTGGTTTTTACTTCGCTTCAAGAAAGGCTCAGCACTTCCGCGCATGCAGGAAACACGTCCACGTAGTAGCCGATTGGGCAAGCGATTGCACAGATTATTACTCATTGAGGGGAATAACCTGTAATCATGATGATAAAGAATGGCAAAAATTTGTTTTTTTTTAATCCAGTGACAGGTTCTGACCATTCCATATTGGGGGCGCTCGCAAGCGTTAATGGGCAAGGAGTTTCGAGGAGTAAACTGGCAGGAATGGTGGCATGTCGCCACCATCACCATTTTGGGAGAGGCAGTATCCCTACTCGGCTGTGGTAGCAGCGTTCTGATTAGCGGATTCCACATAAGCAGTTTACTTGGGCATACGCGGCAGTCCAAAATGCATGAGCGGTTAATCAAGTCGTAAACAGTGAAATGTCCACCGCGACTCGCAGCGACCCCTAGCGTCCAGCGAAGTTGTGCAAGAAGGTAAAGCCAAGATTGAGGCGTGCAACAGCGACAGCGTTCGCGATTTGCACCACCTAGAAGGAGTGCCTCAATCCACCCAATATGGCGTCGCTACCGGGGATTACTTCTGGACGCAGCCTATAGGCAGAATCCTGCTTGTTTTGAAATTTCACAATAAACTCGCGTTTGTTTGTCGATGGTGGCGACCTCGCGTGAGGGAGTCTTTCGTTGCTCGACGGCGTAAAAGGAATAAACGAGGAACAAAGAAGAAGTCGCTGCCCCATCGTGTCAAAACGACTGGCAATTAAAAACAATAGCATTGACGTTTAAGACTTGTACAACGGGTGAATGACAGAGCTAGAAGCAACATTTTGTTGCATTTAGTACTACACGTAAGCAGAACTCAGCGACTACCCCGCGGCTTGAGCAGTAAACAAGCTAGAAACGTTCCCACTGTCGAATGTACTTTCACTGTTAAAGTTGCACCGCTTTGCATTTTTTCGAGTTCATACATTTTAATGGCTACCTGCTACTTTAGACATGAACATAGAATAATAATTGTGCGCATATAGGCGAAAAACGAGAGCAATATGAGATCGTCTTCCCCGCGCATTGTGTTCTCGGAGCAACCGCAAATTACGCTCTCTGTTAGCTCGTAAACAGTGGATGGAAAACCCATAATGAATGTATGCCGCCAAGGTGCAATCTTTTTGCCTAATTCTATTCGGTTCTTACCGCCCACACATCTGAGTGCATATTTCCAATCACAGCGAACACTTGGGGCAAAAAGAACCATAGAGAAAGTAGATTTATAATGCTTTAAATTATGTTGTTGAGCGCTGAGGATGTTATCTGAAAGTTCTAGGGGTGCACTTACGTCTGCTTAGGTGCAGTAATGCGAAACCATTTCTCTTACTACGCATCCTTCTTCCCTCATACCCGTCCGCCAGCTCGCCAACGCGCGCTATCTGCTGTACCAGCGCCACACATTGCTAGAGGGGTTTTAGTCGGTGACGCATGATGGCGCTTCGACTGCACTTTTCTTCAGTTCGCGTGGACACGCTCTGTCCACAACTTCCGTCCAAAGCGCCTGTCCACAGCTTCAGGCGATGCCACTGATGAGCCAAGAAGTGCTTTCGCATTAATAACTAAGCGCTAAAAGAATCATAACGGAACGGAGTTTGACTAAATCATCATATCATTCTCCTTCCTCTCCGTGAATAACAAGACACCATACACGCACGCCGTAATAAGGCCTTTCATTACAGGGACATTAATGGCCAAAGCTCTTCGCGCTTCCGTTAGTTGTGCGTGCTCAACGATATTTGTCAACAAGCAGCGCCGCGTATTTACGTAAGTCCACGCAAATATTCTCTTTAGAAAATAGAGACTCGATTCCTGATAACGACTACGCTTTCATGGTCCTACAAGCACCGCACCACAAAGCGTGCAAACTACCTGCCCCATGCTTGCGCTGTATTTCTAGCACCAGAAAACTCGCGCAGTGACACAGACCGGCTCTTAGATTTTGTCCCCATGCAAATGTCCACGTAACATGGCCCATGATATATACTTATTCAGCAAAACTTTGACGACAGCGTTTCGGTGTGCCGAGAACCACTTACGCAACGCAGCAAACGGCGCGGTTCCGCGCGCCGATCCTTTTTATACCAGTTCGCGGCACCTCCGCAGCGTGGCGTACATTTCCCGAGAATCGTCAATACAGAGCAGGCTCCCATTTCTTCTCTCTCCTTCTGTTAACCCTACTGTATGACCCGACAGAGTTTGTTTGCACTTCAAGACTGTGGCGGAACGAGTCAATCGACGACCTGCTGTCGAACAGACCGGAACCAAACATTCGACTCCCCGACCCGACTCGACGACGTTTGAATGAACGAGTTGAATCTGTAAGGAAGATTGAACGTCCGATTGAGAAGTTCATTACACGCTGCTTGGGTCGTCTCGCCGGTTGAGTTGACGCGATAGAATAGCGCTTCATGTACAGAGTAATTTGAGCCGTTCGAAAACACTGAAGATATGGCGAAAATTAACAGACCTCATTTCGCCTCTGTGCAATACTTCGAGCTGGCGCGAAGAGCGCGGACGAGCGTTAAAAACACCAAACCTACCAAAAGCAGCATATACAAAAACACCGCTGAGTTGGGTTGGGCGCGTCTGTTCTAAAAGGAACTGATTTTAGGGCTACAAACGCTAGCGGGCTGGATTAAATCGCTACAAAGGGTAGGTTGACTCGCTACACGCCTTCGATACTCTTCACTTAATCCCATTCACGCATGGGAATCGGATTAGTGGGAGGTGCGAACGGAAAGGGGCCCTCTTTAGTGCTTGCGCCCCCGCACCTCCGAGGTCGCGTCGCAGCTGGCTTGATTCGACAGTAACGAGATCATGTAAACCCGCGGTCGGCACATTTGTATGACCTTGATCAGCCCGCGATGCTGATTCAACCCACGCACGTCCCAGCACGCGAGCCTTGAATACGTGTCGTTCACGCATACGGGAAAAATATTGTGCAAAGAAGGCAGTTGTACAGACTGAGCCATAGCTGTGTGTGGGCCAGAGATACCTCTGAGAGATAGGTAACGCCCCAGGATGAAATGCATGCCTGGCGTGTAGCATTCTGAAGATCTGGTAGTGAGAGTCCTCCCATGGGCAGCTTCATGAATCCTTGGTGCTGCCTCCCAAGAGATCTTTGTCTTTACGCGCAATTGAAAGCCTCTACAAGAAGAGCAGTAGTGTGCAGAGAGCCTGGTAGCCATGCAGGAGAGAGCGGAGAGCTGAAAGCCGAGATTGAGAGGCAACCGACCAGCCGTAGCTGATTAACGAGGCGATGAGCCAAGGCGACGACTGACTCCTTCAGCTGCAGCATTCACCACCCCCCCCCCCCCCTACCCCCGCCATACTTCAGACAGAGCGACCAGAGTCGACGGCGTTCCCTATTAAGTCCTGATGAAGTCACCTGCTCAGTAGGTGGTCAATGGTCGTCAGTTTCCATCTTCAGGTAGAGGGTTTATCAATAATGTTGTTTTCCCGCCTTACCGCTGTGCTGGGACATTATTAAGCATGAAACGATTTTAGCTTCCTTTTTTAGCGATCTCAGTCCGACATATTACGGGAACACGGCGAAACAAAAGCCGAAATCGGCGCGGATTTCCGCCCGAAAGTGTAGCCATCTAAAAAAAGATTCCAAAGCGCCGCACTCGACAGACGACTTAGATACTTGGACATTACCGCAAGTATGAAAACGGTGTTTACAACAAGTATTTTCACACATCAACACCACTTGCTAGAGATCATGTGGCCAGAATGAATAGCTCCACTCGGAAGTGCAGGTCGTCGAACTAATAACACGTGGCGGTTCATTAAGGACGAATAGTGACTGTGTGGAAACACTCAGGTGGCGACGCGTACTGCATTGGCGTACTCACTGAAGATTTTCTGAGTGACTCTATACGGACTCAAAGTACAAGAGCTTAAATTGTTATCATCGTCATCGGTCACTCTTCATGCATGATAAGGTCATCCTGCGCGCGTCCACGTGCTCAGCGGCACGAATGCTGCGCTGGTTGACGAGGCTTGAAAATTCAAGTCAACAAGCGTC
>JARKHS020023546.1:0-48539 GCA_030143305.2 Amblyomma americanum | reverse complement strand
ATGCCGTGCATAATAACAATGAACTAGTTTTTCTTCATCTAAGAAGAGGTGGTTGGCGCTGGTATCTTAAAGATTGGTAAATCATATCATTGGCATTGGTTTCTAGCATACAAATAAAAACAAAAACTTGACTTATGGACGCCCAATACACGCTAAAGTAAGGCTTTTACAGAAGGCTTTTTTTCTGATTAGGTTTGAGGACAATTTCTTGCAGGGTGTTCTCAAACGAGCGCACCGCTTTATGCATTAGAGATGCCAAATTAAATAAAAGTGACAAATTTTATACACCACACGCAGGGATAATTCAGATCACTGCCCCTTAGGGATTTGAAAATCATGAGTTTAGGAGATAATCTTGTCTTTTGTTTTAAAATCCCAGGTTTTCTCATTCCTCCATTCGTTCCAGACTATTTCTTACTGAGCAGCCCTGTATCTAAGCGAAAGGCTTCGCCATGATACCCAAGGTTCTTTCAATAGGTTTTTCAATAGGCATGGCATTGATAACTCCACATATTTTAGATATTTTTCAGTATATTCAATAAGTGTGGCTGCTATAGATACATGTCTTCCTTATTAGCAGTGCTCTCATTGTTAACACTGTTCGAGAATTTCACCCTAAACATTTCTCACCGCATGCGGAAAGTCGTCCAGCCAAAACTGTCGATAATTTTTCAGCTCTTTATTCCAAAATATATTTCTAGGCATTGACCCTCCAAAAACTCTTTTTTACTTTTGCCAGCATAGCTAGTACAGTGATTTCAAAGGGGTCGCATGCTAAACAATCACACTCTTGCAATGACGTCACAGTTGTCACGTTCAGCATTTTCTTCAGTCTGTGGAAAGCTTTTAAATTTCCTTTCAAAACAATACAAACGTCGAGAATTGTAGCCAATGATCGTATAATTGTGGACTTTCGTGTGTGAGAAGCCTTAATTAAAACATTTTTTTATGATATCAAGAGTTTGGATAGTCTCTTGGTGTGTAGGTTTAATCAAAATATTTTTATTTTTTAAGCAAATTTCAACTGGTGATTTTTGGATACATTTATGTCAGGTGATAAGGAATACAACACGCATTGGTTAGCCTACAAGGCGAAAATGAACCTGAGGATAAGAGACAAATCACCTGTGAATATTAGGATGAACGACGGCTCGAAAAAACAACCCTGTGGCACTCGAGATAAAATGTCCACGTATGAAGGCAACCCACCATTTATTGCGACTCGTTGCTAATGTGCATTTAGATAATCTTTTAGCCATCCGAAAAAAGCAGTCTGGAATAACAATGCATGACAACCTTAGAAGAAGGTGGAATAGCACTGGTACAAATAAATTCTTAAAATTTACAAAAATTGCTTCTATTTGTTCTATTTGTTAATTGACAGTGAAGTAAGCAATGCCGTTAATGAACTCGGTGGCGTTGCGCGTAACAGCACCGATGGAAAATTGAGCTGCGCTGTTATGAAAAACCTTGTCTACTTGGTTTGCATGTCTGCAGTGCATTATTTGCAGGGAATGTTATCCAGCAAAGAGGTATTAATGGTAGGGGTCGGTAATTTTACACCTGCCTGCGATCACTGGTTCTTGAAATAGTGTGGCCCTTGCTAGCTTCCAATATTAAGGCAGTTTCTTGGACTCTTGTTAGTTGTTCATCAAGTAACAGAGAAGGGACTAATGTGATCTCCGCAGTGCTCCTAAGTATGGTCGAAAATGCTGTTGGTGATTCGTGTTTAATTCAAATTGAGATTACTGAGCAGTGTGCTGGAATCTTCATTTGCGTAATGCGGGTATGGGGCGCAAACTGAGAACATTATTTTCACCGGCAGACAATAATTAACTAAAAAAATTAACTTTTTAGTTCTTGTGGCTGGCGCTAATGATTACTTTGGAATTACGTTACATAGGCGGTCACATTTCTAGAGTTCTTCATTTGGCAACATTCTTCGCATGTCTTTCCCGATATTCACAGCAATGTTTCGAAAGTTTAGCTTAAATGAGCATGCGTAGCAGTGGCAGTCGACGCTAAATTTCTCCCTAATGTGTTGTAGCTGTTGTTTTGGACTGTTTTTCCGTTCGACAGTCTAAAAAGACAGAAAACGAGTTATCAGTTTCTACGGTCGCTATGTGAACCACGGCGGAAAGGAGTTGGGTGCCGATCGTAACCACCTTGCGTCCGTAGTTACACCGATCGGGATAAAAATTTTGACACGAATATCTTGCAACACATGCGTGCTACGCAATTGTACCAAATGCAATCGTGTCGAAATACGATTGCCTCATAGTTTCTATTATAAATGTACCCCCTTACTCCAGGGTGTACGTGGGGCGAGGGAGACGTAACACATCTCTCGTGCCAACGTCCGCCCTGGCCCTCTCAAATGGAATCGCACCAAGTAGACTTGAAGAATGCCATTTTGTAGTAATGATTATTGCCTCACTTTGTGTCCCTTAAGCGGCATAACTTCTTAAAGAGATCTGCAAGGCTTACGTTTGAACACTGCATACGCTGCGTTTTCTACTCGCGTTTAAATCAAGAAAACGAGATAATCGTCGATGGAGCAGTGCATATATGGTGCCGCGCATTTAACCTCATCGAGGGAACAAGTTCTTAGACAAACCGAGATAATCTCACAGAAGTTCTAGAAGCTCACAAATAGAGACAGGCTACAGTTAATGCCGATCAATCATAGTATAAGCACTCCCGATATACGTATTTGGTGCCTGCATCGCCAAGTTATAAAGTGATAAAGCTGCCCCTGTACAAAACTCGCGCGTGTAGTTTCTGTCCGAACAAATAATAGTGAGCAGCAGTATTTCATGTGCGCGTTCATACAATGTGCCACCCAGGATCGGTGACATACGGCGGTATGACTCTAACTGCACATGCATTCAATTTTCTCTGCGACTGATCCGAGCCGTTTATTCGCTAAATATTCCTTGGATCTGCCCCAGGAGCATCTTGTTTCGTTTTTCTGGTGGCATCATGCATCGAATACACGTTTATAGGCATCTATTACAATTATTTCCAGGAGTTAGTTTTTGACATATTTTCTCCTGTGTCGCGTTTTAGCAACTAACACGTAAGCCTGTTAAGTTTAAATCAAAACAAGGAGAAAGTATGTTGTGATATGCTAATACTGTCATACGGATGGCTGCCTGCATGACTTAAGTCTTCCTGTTTTTTCCATGTTTTTGCCTCATCAGTGTTCATATTTAATTAGCCTTAATTGCATCGACATTTTTGATCTCAAGTGCGCGCTGTTCTTGTAGGCCTGCTGAGATAGCAATTTCATAGATCGCATTACGAAGAAAAGTAACACTCATTACAGGAAATTTTATAAAAAAGTTCTTCAAGAAATGCCATCTAGTGCTCTCTAATAATAAGAAGAATTGGCGTGTTTTACTGTCCCTAAATTTGCAGCCTGTATTTGCTGGGCTGCTTACCCACTTCTCTATTGATGATGATAAAATAATATCGACTTCTGTAGGGTGAAAGTTTGGAATATGGTATAAGCCTTATAATTTTTTGGACTTTAAATTTCTATTCTCTGCTTTGGTACGTTTACAGACCCAGTAGCAGAGTGCTTTTCTGAGTGTTAGAGAAGGTTCTCCGCGTTGACTGCCCGTTGTAGTTTATTAATTTAAGTAGCACCGTCATTGCGACCTGCTTCGCTAGACGCCAATGGAATCTTTTCAGGACAGTTTTCTTTATATGCCATGAAGTATATTTCTGCTCTAAAGAAATTACGCGTTCACCTTGACGCATTGCCATCGCCCACAGCTAGATCTAGCTTCTGACCGGCTGATTTTGGACTGTACTCATTGCTGCTCCAGCACATCAGAACTGGTGTGGACTAAACATTCGGTTTTCACATCCATTCGGTTTTCAGTCAGAGGTCACACATATATACCCGCGGCTTTCAAGCGTCTGTGGCAATCGATTGGGCCATTGGATAGCCGGCGGTTGGTCCTTCCATTGGCTTTATGTGGTTAGGCTTGACCACCTGCGTGGTTAGGCCTGACCACCTGCGGTTGACAGAGCGCTACGATAGACCCCACCATGGGCTGCATACTGAATCCACTTTCAGTCAGTAGTGAGGTCCGGTCGCCAACCGCCCAATAGCCGGGTCGCATGCCAGAGACGCTTGAAACCCGCGAGTATATCTGAGTGACCACTGAGAGGGAACCGAATGGAGTCGAAATGGACAGCTTATAGAATGCGGCCCCCGATTATACGCGGGCGTTCCCTTCACTTCGGTGGACTTGCTTCAGCCAACGTCAGGAAAGCAAAGGGAAGACATTTCAAAATGGAATTTATAAATTAGCAGATATAGCTTGCAATATATATCCTCTATTGGAAACAGTTATTTTATGTGCAGGCATTAAATTTTCTTGTTGATCATTTCACATTAGGTTCATATAGTCATAAAAAACTATTTAGCAGCAAATTTTTTAATTTATGGCAATTGAGTTTATTATGAAGCTGATTGCCGATAGGTAAATAATACCATTGTAAAATTTCTGTGCATGCCCTCCATATCATATTATTAATAATAATAAGTTTTGAGGAAAGAAATTGGCGCAGCATCTCTCGTATATCGTTGGACGCCAGAACCGCGCTGTAAAGGGAGGGATAAAGGAGGGAGTGGAGAGGTGCCAAAGTGGAGGGCTCCGGAATAATTTCGACCACCTGGGGATCTTTAACGTCCACTGACATCGCACAGCACACGGGCACCTTAGCATTTTTCCTCTATAAAACGCTAAGGCGCCCGTGTGCTGTGCGATGCCAGTGCATCAGGAAACGTATTTAAAATTTTACAGCAATACGCACCTGTTCCAGGGGATGTTGCTTTCTCGAATTGAGAGAAGTCGTCGTTGTTCATGTTTTCTTCAAAGGACATAATATGAATGCGCAATAAGTTGCAAATTGCTTATGGAAGCCTGTCACTTGTGCGTTTATTTTACAACGATAGCTATTAGGCGCCCATCCCTGCCTTAGGCGCCGTCGTTGCCGTCGGCGTGACCGGTATGTACCCACCGGTTATCATTGGCAACCCGGGTATGGTTATCATGCCGCATCACACCACGTAGGCTGCCTTTATTAATGTTGTGCGTCTGTGTGTCTCGTCGTCTAATGTCACCTTGTGTTAAGGCCGACATGTGTTGCAGAAATCTACCAGTGGCTCTGTTTGGAGCAGCCGCCTGCTAAAACTAAATTCCAACACAGCTATGGCTGTATCTCGCTTTGGATAGTCGTAATCGTCTTGTGAATTTTTTCGACATTGAAAATTTTAAAAGTTTTCTTTTAGGGCTTGTAACAATATCTAAGTTAGTAATGATGAACGAGTGATAGAATGAATGTATTATTATTTAAACAAGCTTCGCTTTCTTAAGCAGTTCAGGATTATTAATCTATGCTGTCCTCTCCATCCGCTTTTCACAACAAACTTTTGTATTGAATCTCGAACAGACAAAAATAATTTGCTAAGTGCTGACAAATTATCTTGTTACGCCTCTGTCCCCGGAATAATTATGATTGTGCGGAGCTCAAGAGAAGCGACAAAACTTTGTTCACGAGGGAAAGTACTTTTTTCCCCTCTGCTGACCGAAACTTTCGAGTGCGTCCTGTGTTCAGCAACCTCTAGCCGCAGTCCGTCGCGTTCTATGAGAGAAAGTCCACGGCCGGTAAAAAGTTCCTACAGCCAAATGTAACTCCTTGGGAGTCTGAAACTGGAAGTATCGCCAGTGAGGCACGTGAAAACAGCATCACATTTTTGGAACCTTTCAGGGATTTCGGGCTTGTGAATGCGCGCAAAAACTTTTTGGCGCGGGCCAGTTTTATCAATGAATCCAAGAAGTTCATGAGTCAGCGACTGTGTCTTAGCTCTGTTCTTACTAAGCAACGTGCAATTCGCTCACTGCACTTTTTGCTACGCTGAAAGCTTATGTTCACAATCTTGTAGGAAGATGAGCAGAGCCCGCGGAGAACGATACGTGGGGCGCCGAGGAATACTATTGCAGCAAGAACACTCGGCCTGAATCAGATTAGAAAAGCTGTCATCAGGGTGCCGTGCCTCGTTGAAGTTTAAAAGATGATGTGGATGACAGCAGAGAAGGGGAGCAGGTACCGATTAATTTCTTTCTCTTATATTTTCCTGGATGATTTTTGAAAACCAGCTATGCCAATAGGCAGCTCGCAAAATGCTCGCACTGGAAGTCTGGCCTGTTGGGCCTATTTATTTTGGACCTAAACTAATGCAAAAAGCTTGGTTAACTACATAGGATAGAATTCCACAATGCCAAGAGAAATCTCGGAGTTCGGAAGTCACCAGAAAATAAATTTACGAAGATGATGAATTTCAGTGGTACATGTAATGCTTTCGAATGGGCAATGAGGCAGAAGATTGTTTCATCTACAGAATATTGGGCCAAAAAAGGAGTATTTCACTCGTGCCTAGTGTATCAATCGCTTCATGCAGAGGCACGACACATAGGTAGGCTAGGCCAGGAAAGACGCCGGGTACTTTATTGTGCATAGATTTATAGCTGCGGCTGCAACGAGGGAAAGAGAAAGGAAGAAATGCGTTAGCTGTTTATCGGGCCGCTTGCCTGATGTATAAGCCATACATAGGTATAAGCCTGACTAAGCACAATGAAAATGACTACGATTAGATCAGCAAAGAGTCGGGCCAATTTGTCCAGCAGTTTGCATAGCGAACTAGAGCGCCGAATTTTTAATTAGGAAGGAAGTAGTTGGCGAAGTATACAAGAATATGTGAGGAGCAGATAAGAAGTTAAACAGAATCAATTAAACGCATTATAATACCTGATTCTAACGCACTGTCATTGGGTAATGACAGGTAAGCCCACCGTTATTTTTTGCGTTTATATTCCTTCTTGTGCCGCGAAGCGCGATCTGGTGCATCCGAATAAGGTAGCGGCATGCTATGTAAAATAGGCAAATGCTCATCTCTCACATATTCTATAAATATTTCTTGTTCCTCCTTTCTTATGAATGCAGTAGCTCAGGCGTTTTAAGGAAACAATACCAGACAAGCCAGATTGGAGAAGGAGATCACTGCTCCCTCAACGAAAAAAAAAAACCAACTTCCTCTGAAGAAAAACGAAACAGAAAGTTTGAATACTTTCAGGTGGTCCTAGAGGTGTGTGACACTGCACGACTGAATGATACCTATGTAGGCATGTAGTAGCATAAGTACGAAATGATATGCAAGCTTTTTCTGTTGCCAAATGAAACGAAGCTGTAAATTTTCGTAAAACTTACATTCACGGGAAAAAGAAACCCGGCTTCTCTTCACAGCGTAGGAAGGAAGTCACGATGCATAAAACGTATTTTTATTTTCTTACCGCAGCGGCTGTTGCTGCACAATATCGTTGAAGTTTGTTGTGAAGATAAAGAAAATCAAGAATCTCTTTTTTCGAATGTACTGACGCCAGACGCTTTTCTAATCCACATAGCAGACCTAAAGCGTAAGTTTTGCTCTACTACATTATGCAGCAACATTGTACAAGGCGGCCTCTGTTTTCATTGTTTCAGAAGCAGCTTCAGTACGTGCCACTTTTATGTCCACTAATATAGCACATGGATTTAAGATATTAACAAATAACCATCATTATTGTTTGTTCCAGTCAGCACAAACAGCTCGATCTTTATTTTGGTTTGCTTTGGTTTATGGGGGTTTAACGTCCCAAAGCAACTCAGGCTATGAGGGACGCCGTAGTGAAGGTCTCCGGAAATTTCGATCACCTGGTGTTCTTTAACGCGCACGGAAATCGCACAGTACACGGGCCTCTAGAATTTCGCCTCCACCGAAATTCGACCGCCACGGCCGGTATCGGGCCCGCATCTTTCGGGCCAGCAGCCGAGCGCCATACCCACTATGCCACCGCGGCGGCTCCGATCTTTGTTTTCAATTGCGAGTACCCTTACAGGTGTCGGTACAAGGCAAGTAATATTAAAAAACGCACAGTATCACAACCAAAAACTCTTCACACTTTAAACCGTTGTGATGATGTTGTCGTACCATGCAAGACCCCGCGCCGTCCGTTTAAGGTTTAGTACATTATAATTAGAAAGCTGATTACAGCAAAGATTGTCCGGCGCTAGCATGTGAAGCCTCGGTTGGCAAGAGGCGAATCGCAGTAAGGTGACATCCCATTCACGCTTTTAGGCTGGAGGAAGAAAAGGAAGGAAAAGTGGGAGACGGAAGATGATCAGAGGGTGGGAGAAGAAAGGTAGCCAGGGGAACAACGTGGTTGACAATCAGATTCGAGGGTTACGGAGAGTGGAGTAAGACACGGTGTGTCACACTGTGCGAGCTGCATTGGATCTGGAGAATGAAGGTGGCTATAACCCGTGCCACACACTGATTGCAGGACAGGAACCCGTAAGAGGAAGGGGCTCTCCGGCCTTGGAACGCTACTGATAGTGCATTCTCTGCTTCAAGAATCACATTGATCGTTTGTGAAGTTTTTTTCTTTAACAGCTCCTGTAATGTTTAAATTCTCGCTATGAGCACCTGCGTTATAGCCCCAAGCAGATATCAGAAGTTAACTTCAAAACACTTCGTCTTTCAGTCGGCACTGTAAATTTAATCGATCGTATGTGCGCACCTAATCTGCGGCTGAAATTCCCGAAAAAGATCGAAAAGGCAAAGCAAGTTGCCAGCAGAAAGCAGACGCTCGATAAAGACACAAACCGGCAATGGTTAAAGTAAGATGAACGGCCGCCAACCACAACAGCCGCTAAACACGCAGGGCCCGAACTCATCTCAAGCGACGGTAGTCGCCGCGATAATTACAACAAATCTCTTACATGTCATGAAGCTGTAAATTTCAATAAACCAGAGTACTCCTGATTTCACTATCTGATCCCCTAGTGACGCCAGAGATTGCATTGTTTGCTTTGGCAGGGAGTCCCTTTTGGGAACTAATAAAAAGTAGATATAGAAATTCCCAAATGTTCGGTCCGTCTTGGTGCCAGTCCCTCTTATCAAACTGCTGATGTTTCATGTTCATCTTATTGTAATGTCTTCCTCATTGTGATGTTGAGGGAAATCTGAAAATTTTAGCGACATGTAACTACTTTATTTAGATAACGTCGTCAGTCGTTTGTAATGTATTTCTTCTTCGTATGCCATTTTTACTCGTGTACGTACATGCCAAAGAGTTGTTCAAACAAAACTTAAGGCTACTGTGTCTCCTAATTTACCCAAAAGGGAAGTTTGTGATTCGCAGTTCAAGAACTATAATTTCATGTTTCGATCTCACATTAAAGAAAAGTTGAATGTGCTCGAAGCATACTCGAATATCAGAAAGCTACCCTGCTCAGCAAAAAAAAAGAAAGTAGGGTTAATTGCTCCCCATTTCAGCTTAACATAGAAATTAGACCGGACCTACCATGCAAAATGTTAGATTTGGTATCTATTCAAGTTGGTCTAATAATATTATTTAGCGAAATATCGATGTCACATTCGTTGGCCAAACAGTTCCTTCATTTTTTTTGTCAAAAGTTCAAAGGGTACATTTGCCGTTATGAGTTGTGCCACGCGTATATTTGCCCAGTGACGACAGCATATAGATTTCAATACTTCTGTATGCGTTTTTGACATTTTTCACAATTAATGTCAGGCTGTAAGCAAGCTCAAGGAAGATTAGTTCTTTGGTTCTGTTTATGGGGGTTTACCGTCCCAAAGCAATTCAGGCTATGTCTGACGCCGTAGTGAAGGGCTCCGGATAATTTCGACCGCATGGGGTTCTTTAACGTGCACTGACATCGTACAGTGCGTATACTCGTTGTGTTTTTGCGAAATATTTAGTCGTTTTTAAAAGGTTTAGTTACTTCATTATCGATTTTGTTCAGAAAGTACTATTTTGTTCGAGATCATCCATCACAGTAGCTTTAGCTGAAGCTGGCAGTGCTTGAGTTATGTTCATGCTATAGTTTCCCATTTATCAGACGCGTTAACCTGATTATGGTAACTGCATTTGTTGTGAAAATAAAACACTTAATATTATTCCCGACCTACGACGTTGAGATCATATAGGTGAGCCAAATGAGCGATAAAGTATCCTTTTAAAGGATGCAGCTGGAAAGAAATATTGTAAAGAAAACATTGGGAAATATGTTCCCGATCAGACATTGCTAAAAGAAGAACCTTGGAATGAAAACAACAAAGAAAATATTTGTCAAGTAATGCTAGTAAAACAGTGCCTCCATTTCAAATGACGAGGTGTTAACTAGATGTATGTGAGGAACATATTTGTTTTCATTTAGTCCTATTTCAGTAGCACCTTCTAATACCGGGATTTACGAATGTTACAGCTGCAATCATGCAATGCCTACCCTTGCGTAATCCTTCAGAGCCGAGGGTGAAAAACTCCTCGTCATAAAAATTGCTGTATCACTCTCTGGACTTGGTTGCGACACGAGAGTGGCTACAGGTGGTGGTTGTACCCTTCATGTTGAAGGACACCGAATTCCTGCTGGGTGAAAAATCATTATACCAAAATATTACAGCGATGTGCCTGGAAGATACAACGAGTGATCAGGAGTAGCTGATTCGAGAAACTTTACTTAATGATCCCGAAATGGCGGTGTGTCTATTTTGTTTGCAAAATGAGGTGTTTATAATAACAATATGGGGGGAAGAACTCCAGCAGCCTGTTCTGGAGTGTCTTCCCAGCAAGCATAGCTATCTATATTTTACTGTAATTGATAACTGCGATAGTTATTGTATAAGATACTTTGTTGTATATTATATCTAAATGTTCAATGGGATATCCAGGATGCTATATTTTACTGCTGGGTACCTTGTAATAGGGTCCAGGACCGATCAAGTGATTTTTTAATTTTTTTTTGTGAGACGCCAAGACCTTGAATAAAGTAATCGACTTGAACTTAAAAAAGCGATTATGGGACATCTTTGCCGTCCTTTTTATGTTAGAGAATCATGGCGGTTAATATAAAAATGCTTTTGGATCTTTCATTAAAAAAAAACGTCAACAAACGTTTACAACAAACGCTGCTGTAATGAGAACTTTCGCTATGGTTGCGAGTTCCCAAGTATTGATATCCGGCAGCGTATTTAATGTTTAACAGGACTGTACAGAGGAGGGAGGGGGGCATTAAGGTATACGACACCTCAGACAAGCATAGAGACTGACCGGCGAGGACAAAAAAAATTTGCGATCTGATATGAACTGATATGAAAGTGTCACACATTAGACCCCATGGCTTTAGCGTTGTCTGATTTTGCCTGTAAAATGTGTGGACACGAATTTGCGGATATTATGGGGCATAGAGGTTCCGGGTTGTATTACGAGCGCGTGTTTCCCGTGTTGCACTAAGCAGTGTTGTTTCAAGCTCTGGCATGTTCGTTGTCTGTGGCCTCCCATCTACCTGGAGGGTCCCAGAGGTGTCCCGAGTGTTTTGGCGGCGTCTTACCACCAGGCCTCTAGCCAGATGATGGCAAAGATTCGAAGATATGCGAGGCACGAGTTTCATCCTCGTGGTGCTGAATGGATCAAAAGTGGGTGCGAGCCACGCAAGATGATGTATGCAGCGCGAGTCCTGCGATCGGTGTGGCCTAGTCACTTCAGCTATACTTAAAGCGGTGTTTTTTTCTTGCCAGAGTGTTCCTTCACCGCCTTTCGCTTTCTAGCCCCCTCTTGCATCCGGCAATCCGAAAGAGTAGCCGGCTCCTCTTACTCCCTCGTAGTGTTTCCGGGCTCCTCCTCACCTGCCTTGCCGCTGTCGCTGTAAAAGTAGTCTTTGCAGCTTCCTGCGTGGGGACGCAGTTCCTATCAAGGTTGGCTATTCTTGGCAACAGGCCCATTAAGAAAGTTGAACAGTAACTGCAGTACTATAGAAAAGGCTTAATTCCCAGCCTGCGGCGGTTTGCTTAGCATATTTGCTTCTCAGGGGCGTTCGTTGCAGTTGAATTCATTGAGGAAGGAAAAAAGAACGCTCTATAAGCTGCCTTTGTTTCAGCCTCAATTGTGTCTTGTAAATTGCACACAATTTTTATGATAGAGAGAGAAATACCTCGCTGATGCAGATTGTGCACTAAGCTGCATGGGGTTTGAGCTGCTTAATGCCTTGTTTTTGAATTAAAATAAACCGAAAAGCCAAGTACGTTTAGCCATTCCGAAAATGCGGTAGACAAAATATTTGCTAGTTCTAGTGGCCACTGCAGAAAAAACCATCAGAAGCATGTGTTCTTCTTATGTTTGTGCACTTAAGGTAAGGCGAATGAGAGTAAAAAGGCACATCTAAAAATCAAAGCGTATACAAAAAGCAATATTGTCATATTTGCCAAAACACCAGCATTCCTTTCTCTGCCTCTAGCAGAATCCCTCAGATTCGAGGAAATAAATAATGAACTGAAACTAGATGAAGCTATAAGGGGCATATAATATATGAGCAGAAAGGACACTCAATGGCCTGGGCGTAATGACCTGGGCGTAATAAATGGGGCTAGAAGGGAAACATTCTACGCCGGAAGAAGGAAAAAAATTCTGTCGTTTAGCTCTGGTTAAACCTGGAGTGACGCGGTAGCTAAATCTGGCCGAGTGGAACTTGCCGAGTTGAATTGCAAAGTCCGTCTTTGGCCGTTCCGTTTTGCTGGGCGTTCCTTCTTCATTTTCGTCCCTGGACGTGGATTCACTCTCTCGCCCTCTCCACTCCACCCCCCCCCCCCCCCAACTCGGTTTCGCCGGCGCCCTGCGCCGCCGGCAGCAGCTCCGCCCCACGTTATCAACCACGTGACCACCCACGGCGCCGCCACGGAGCTCAAGAGCGGCCACGCAGCTCAAGGGGTGCCACGCTGAAGGCTCGAAGTGCTAGAGTAATGTAGCTATCGCTACGATAACACGTGGCTCGTTTTTCCTCTCAAGTCCCTTATGTGCTCAGGTCGCAAAAACACACGAAAAAACACCAGAAACAATATAAGGGCAGAAATGAAGCCTCCAGAAAGAAGGGGGTAATGGGCACAACATAGCGAATGCCCTTTCTTCTCTCGGCCAGAAAAAGATTTTTGCACACGACACATAGAATATGTTTTCCATTTTTTAGCCCGCAAGCTGAACAGCTTGTTGATATATGGGAAAGACATGGTACGGTGACCTCGTGCACTGAACGACACGCGTTCACGCCGCGGCGAGCAAGTCTTTCGATTTGTTTTAATGGTCAGGACACCTATGCACGCAAACACAGCCACTTAATTGGATTGATGACATTCCTGGGCCTTACTCAGGCGATGATTTTTTTCCGGCCGTAAATACTGCGGCCCTAAAGCTATTGCTCTTCACGCGCCGTAAACCCGTTCAAGGACATAAGATGTACAGCTTCATTATCAAACAAGCTGTAATGCGGATACCGCTGAAATGCCGCCGCTCAAGTTATTATCTAGTAAAAATTTGAAATACGATCATAGCAATTCCTTATTATATGCGTTATGAGTTGTTTGGTTCAACCTTTAGGTTTTTTGTTTTGCCCAACAAACCGCATCACACCGTAAAGCAGATGACTCGTGACTTTTTCATTTTTCTGTCCCCCTCCGGCTGGAGCTGAAAGGAGCTATGTGCATCGCAGATCTGGCAAAACAGAGAACGTTACTGTGCATGTGCTCCGCGGCAGCAAGTAGTTTCATGGGCGACGTCGGGCGCGCACCGCAGGCATCCAGTTCGCGAGAAACAGTCCACATCTCTGACGCCCCAGTGGCGAGGTGAACAGCGTTTTCGAAATTAGAAAAACCTAATGTGGTTATTACTAAATACCAGCCACGGATTCTTTATAAGTAGATAATGAATGTCATAAATTAGATGTTTTTCGCAGTAGCTTCTATGTAACATATTCTTGAAACATCATAAAATATGGGAAAACAAACATTTTTGTCCGCTCCTGCTCTAGTCAGCCAGCATATCAGAATCTATTTCTCCATTTACTACGATTACCATTGCCACATCTTTATGTCTAATTTTGAACTATAATCACCATATCAGATTGTTTCCAATCGCATATAAGCAAAGTGTGTACAGTGCTACATTACGAGGCCATGGATCGTGTAGAGCGGCGTTCATCTTCTGTGCCTTCGAAAGGACGGTGATTCTAGATGCTGTGGCGCATTTTTTATGATCAGCGCAACCTAAACTGTAGGATTGAGAAATTCTGGAGGCAGTTCTGGTGTTCCGGAGCAGCCCTGGTTTCTTCTTGCAGCTGTGATCCGACAAGTGGTTCGACGCTTGTTTGAATAAAAATTTTCTCATCTCCCCATTCTCACCAGTATTTTTTACGATTTCTCCATTGCTCAGTACAGGTTAGTATGCAAAGCGATTATTACTGAGGTCGACCACTATACCTTTAATAATAAACACACCTTGCTCTCTTCAAGGTAAAAACATTTACAGGCAATCGATGGGTCGACCTGACAATTTTGCATGGGCCAAGCTCGCTGCCACTGCACCGGTCGCCACGGACGCTTTCTATTTTTTTACTCTTTTATGCATGGGACACGTGCTGCGTAGCCCACGCACACGCTGCGGAGGTAGCACTGCTCCGCCCACTCAACAGTTCTCGCGGCTTCGCGTGCGACTTTCCAACGGCATCCAGCGCCGACTGTACGTAAAGTAATTCCTGTCCTCCCACAACCTCTGCTTATGTAGTAGGATCCCTCCTCGGCTGCGAACATTAAGGCTAAAATTTCTAGTCTTCTTCTCTGCATGTTGACAACGGCTTCATTTCTCTCCTTTCATTGCTTATTGACGGCCTCAGTCGACGGCTCTGTTTTGTCGACATCGGCCCTCTAATGCCCACGCATCGGAAAATTCAAGACGGCACTTAAGGAAACTTACATGCGGTCATGCGAAAGCATTTCTGCTTGCTGTATGGCGCCATCTGCTGGACTTGCGTTGTACTTTGCGACGGGTGTTTTCAGCGGGCTCCTTGCTGCTACGACACGCTAAGGAAGAGGTAAATTTACCGAAAATTTAGTTTTGTACTCCGTTAACTGTAACATCTGTAATTTATATTCTGACAATTACTCATGTAAGCTTCTAAGAAAACTCTGCATTCCCTAGACGCGCCTTCATTCAGCTGCAAACGTCGGCTGCAAGGACGCTTTTTTTTAAACTTCACACGAAAACCTTGACTGTTAAAATGTGGCATGGCGAAAAAAGGGATTTTTGTTCCATGGTCAGTGGACTGTCGCTTGTGGCAGCAGACAGAAAGTATTGATCAATGCTTTGTGTTTTGTCGTCATGCCCTTTTTTAGGACATTCTTGAAAGATCTATGAAAAAGGACATTGTGATTACGCCCTACATTCTAAGACTTTTGCCCACGATGGAAGCCTCTAAGGTTCCGTGTGATCTTTTAGTGCTTATGGGACTGTTTAGATCTACAAGCACAGCTTCCACGTTCATAAAAGCCTCTGTTCAGAGAGCAGTGTGCTTTTGTGCGGGCGGTAAATGCTGCTCAGGATTGAACTCCTGCCTGGCCCCCTTTACTCGATGCATGTGTTTGTCTGTCTGAATATTGGCGTGCAGGCAAGGTGAGAGCAGGATGCAGGTGTGATTGTGTATGACAGGTGGCGGAATGAGACCTGATTAGTCGGGCTTGAAGCCTGTCGGATAGGACGTACTTTCATGCAGTAAAGAAAAAAGCAACTGTATTGGGCCATGTGATCTCTTTATGTTCCTGGGACTATTCAGTCTCTGAAAAAGCCGCATGTTGAACCACCACGCAGAGTCACCACGGTCGTCCACGTGATAGCGTCAAGTGCATGGCGCGTCACTTTGCCATGACGCGCACTGATAGCAGCAGCGGATAAGCAACCGCTGCGTATAAAAGAAGCGTCAGACAAATAAACGCTGATTCCTTGTCCTGCACCGGTCTTCGCTGGTTCTTTGGTGCGGCCGCTCGGCTGCCGCACGCTACAACAATACACTGGCGACGAGGATGGGATCGAGGCGGCTGGCTGCTTTCTTCGGTTGCTGCTGAAGACTACTGCCTGGCGGATGCTGCAATGGCGAAGGTGGGAAAAATTGATACTTTTGACGAAAGGAGCGACAGCTTCGAGTCCTACTTGGAAAGATTTGAGCTTTACGTCTTGGCAA
Organism: Amblyomma americanum; assembly: GCA_030143305.2. Classification (NCBI taxonomy): domain Eukaryota; kingdom Metazoa; phylum Arthropoda; class Arachnida; order Ixodida; family Ixodidae; genus Amblyomma; species Amblyomma americanum. The sequence continues at coordinate 32,405 of JARKHS020023546.1, read as the reverse complement.
ATGATGTGGCTGAAGGCAAGAAGCTAGCTGTATTCCTGACTGTAGTAGGACCTCGAGTGTATGAAGTGTTGAAGAACCTGCTAGTTCCGAATTCCCCTGCCAGCAAAACGTATGACGAGGTCACGGCGCTACTGAAAACACACTACAGTCCCCGAAAGGCCGTGATTGCGGAAAGGTGCCGATTTAACCGAAGATTGCAACTTGAGCAAGAGACTGTAGCCGAATTCATTGTGCAGCTGAAGCACCTGGCCAGAACTTGCGAGTTTGGCAAGTTTCTCGACGAAGCTCTTAGAGACAGGCTAGTCGCCGGGCTACGCTGCGTCGACACTCAGCGTGAGCTGGTTGCCGCTGAAAAGCTGACGTTCGAAGAGGCGTGCAAAATTGCGTTAAATCGTGAACTAGCCACCACCCAGACTCAACAAGTAAAGCTAGAAGAGCTGAAAAGTATACCACAAAGGCGCTCAGGACTAGAAGTTGATGTTCTGAGTCAAGGCTACCGTGCTAAGGACAATTATCGAAGCAAGACTGAGCCCGTAGAGTGCTCCCGTTGCGGTAAACGCCATGCGGCCAATAATTGCCGATATCGCAAGTACAAGTGTCATAACTGCCGAGAGCAAGGTCACTTGAAATCAAAGTGCAGGCAGCGCACAGGCAAACCGAACGCGCTGAATGCGATCGATAACTCGGCCGATGAGTCTGACGAAGAGCAAGAAATATACAGTATGACAACAAATAAGTCTGCATACTATGTCACAGTTCTGGTGGAAGGACAGGCCTTAAGGATGCAAATCGACACAGGGGCGTCCGTCACCGTCATGCCGAAGTCAGTTTTTCTTCGTAAGTTTCCCCATCTGACAGTAACGACGGCTACGGTTCCTTTACGAACGTACACAGGAGAACTAGTGCCGGTCGTAGGGTAGGCTGATGTGCGTGTTGAGCACGCTAATCAAACTGACGTTCTACCTGTTCTAATAGTAGATGACGGTGGGAAAGTGTTGCCGTGTCTGCTCGGCCGCAACTGGCTGAGGAAGCTGAAATTAAACTGGCAGGAAGTCCATGCTATACAGCAAGACGACGCCGTGGAGGAACTTAAGAAGTTTCAGGCTTTGTTTTCACCGCAGATGGGGCTGATAACGGGCTACAAAGCACAGGTCCTCTTGAAGCCAGACAGCAAGCCAGTATTTTGCAAGGCCCGTCCCGTGCCTTTTGCATTGAAGCAAGCTGTGTCCGAAGAGCTAGACGCCTTGGAACGGGCGGGGGTACTGAAAAGGGTCACCAGAAGCGATTGGGCGACTCCGCTGGTAGTGGTACCAAAAGACGGAGGAGCAAAAGTGCGGTTGTGCGGTGACTACAAGGTCACGGTGAACCCTGTGCTGCTGACTGAGCACTACCCTCTTCCCTTGCCAGAAGATTTGTTCACAACATTGGCAGGCTCAATAGTATTCTGCGTCCTAGACCTTGCTGCCGCTTACCAGCAAGTAGAACTTGCCGACGATGCAAAGGCGATTTTAACTATAAACACCCACCAAGGCCTTTACCAGTACCAGCGGCTCCCTTACGGCATTGCCAGTGCTCCTGCCATATTCCAGTCGCTCATGGACGGGCTCCTCAAGGGTATCCATCAAGTAGGGTGTTATATTGATGATGTCATCATTGGAGGTTCAAGTGAGAATGAATGTCGGAAAAAGGCTGGAAGAAGTTTTGACACGATTGCAGGAGCACAATGTGACGCTGCGCATGGAAAAATGCAAGCTCTTTTGCAGTGAAGTTTGCTATCTGGGCCACATAATTTCAGCGGATGGAATAAAGCCACTGGAATCGAAAACAAGGGCAATAGAGCGTGCACCGGAGCCTACAAATGGTACTGAACTGAAGTCTTTCCTGGGAATGGTAACATTCTACTCAAAGTTCCTGTCGAACTTGACGACTGTGGCTGCGCCGCTCTACGAGCTCCTGAAGAAGGGCACGCGTTGGAAATGGACAAGCGAGTGTTCTCGCGCGTTTCGAAAAACAAAGAACTTGCTCACGACCAGTCCGGTACTTGCTTACTACAATCCGAAGCAACCCTTGGCTCTAAGCTGTGATGCGTCGCAGTATGGGCTCGGCGCGGTTCTTTTTCACATACTTCCCAGTGGGCAAGAAAAGCCTGTCGCTTTTGCTTTCAGGACGTTATCGCAAGCTGAGCGCGGCTATGCCCAGATCGAGCGAGAAGCGCTGGCAATAATCTTTGCTCTCATGAAGTTTCATCGTTACCTATATGGAAGGGCATTCACGTTGTTCACGGATCATCAACCATTACTAGGCATCTTAGGGCCACGGAAGCCGGTCCCATCTTTGGCGGCTGCTCGAATGCAACGGTGGGCGTTAATCCTGGCTTCTTATCGCTACGACTTGAGATATCGGAAAGGATCTCAAATGGAAGTGGCGGACGCGCTGTCCAGACTGCCTGTTGCAACCGAAAACAGCGTTGATGAGACACATACGCTCGCTGTTTTTGAAACTATGCCACTGACGGCTAAAGACGTTGCCAAAGCTAGCAAGTATGACGGCATTCTCAGCAAAGTCTACAGATATACGGTTGAAGGATGGCTAGCACAAATCAAAGATGCTGAACTTGTACCGTACTATAACAGACGTGCGGAGCTGTCGCTGGAAGCGGGATGCGTCACATGGGGCAGTCGTGTTGTTGTGCCAACAAAGATGAGAAATGCAGTGTTGAGTCTGTTGCACACGGAACACCCCGGTGCTTCACGCATGAAGATGCTCGCACGTAGCTTGCTCTGGTGGCCAGGGCTAGACGCAGAGATAGAAAACACGGTAAAAACGTGTAGCATTTGCCAACAAATGCAAAATAGCGCTCCCCGTTCTCCACTCGAGCCATGGCCGGTTCCCGCCCGCTGCTGGCAGCGAGTGCATGTGGACTTTTTTGACTTTGAAAAAACATTTCTTTTGTGCGTGGACTCGTTTTCAAAGTGGATCGAAGTGTTTCCTATGCGCTCTACTACAGCCGCGAAAACTATCGAGCGCTTGCGAAGTCTGTTTGCTGTTTACGGATACCCTGAACAACTGGTTTCTGATAACGGCCCCCAGTTTTCAGCGCAGGAGTTCCAGGACTTCCTCGATGCCTGTGGCATCCGACGCACGTACAGCCCGCCATACCATCCGCAGTCCAACGGGGCTGCCGAAAGGTCGGTGCAAACTGTAAAAAGGAGTCTTCGTAAGCAGCTTCTGCACGACAACATGGGAGGTAACAACAGATCGATGCGGGAGAGACTGGACGACTTCCTGCTGGCGTATAGGACAACCCCTAACACGGCAACTGGCAAGTGTCCGGCTGAACTGTTTCTGAAACGAACTCCACGCACTAAACTGTCATTACTAAGACCATCATTTCGGGATGACATGCAGAGTAGGCAAGAAGGGCTAAAGCAGCAGCATGACCAACGGAGATCAACTTTCCGTTCGTTTAAGGAAGGAGACTGGGTGTACGTGAAGACTCTCCGGCAAGAGAAGGTGTCATGGACGGAAGGGCGTATAGTGCGGCTAGTCAGCCCTGTGACCTATCTCGTAGAGACTCAGAATACAGTTCGGTACGTTCATGTTGATAATTTGCGGTCGCGCAGCTCTTTCCAGTATGCAGGACAGGACACCGGGGCGGAAGCCCCGAGACGACCCGACACCGACGACCTTGAGCGTCATCAGGAGACGCTCCCCTCCTCACCACAAGAGGCGCAGCATGACGCGGACGCGGCAGTACCCCCTCTTCGCGATGATGCACCAACCCCGACCCCGCCACCACAAGACGGGCAAGAATTGCAGCTGCCAGCTGCTCACAACGCACATCCTGAGGCGCAAGCTGAAGCGCCTCCCGACTCTCCACCAACAACACTGCGCAGAAGCCAGCGCGCCCGGAAACCACCAGACCGATATACCTCCCACGATTTCCGCCACTGCAGCTAATGAGTGGAGGCGAAGATCTTGGAGGGAAGGAATGTGATAGCGTCAAGTGCATGACGCGTCACTTTGCCATGACGCGCACTGATAGCAGCAGCGGATAAGCAACCGCTGCGTATAAAAGAAGCGTCAGACAAATAAACGCTGATTCCTTGTCCTGCACCGGTCTTCGCTGGTTCTTTGGTGCGGCCGCCCGGCTGCCGCACGCTACAACATTACAGTCCAAATCTTTGTTTCGTGAACAATTAGCTTTGGTTCGAGGAGTATATGCTGCCCTGCAAGAGCCACCTAGCTGGCTCCCCTATCCGGACGCATGCGCATTACTCCCAGACTTTTGTTGGTTCGGAAGGTGGGGTCGTGCAGGGCTGTGGTAGCCTGGTGTTTTGTGGCGTAAGCATGCTTAGATATTCTTTTCGGCACCATTTACATGCAATAAAGAAAAACGAAAGATGGAACTGTCGTGCTGCAGTGTAATCGTCCCTATTGTGCACACCGCAGGTCCGGGTTCGATTCCCACCTAGACGCAATTTTTCTTAATTTTTTCCTCATTGACATTTCGGGCTGTTTTGGATAATGGATTGGAGTGTGGATGAAGGTTTGGTTTGTTGGATTATGTGTTGGACTATGAATTTGTTTGTTGGATAGTGTAGAATGGATAGTGGATTGGCGAAGCGGGACACGTCCTATCCACTTTACTCATGAGCCATAAAGAATTTTTGCTATAAAACTTTTAAGCGACGCTGTTCATAAATTGGATGGTTTCTTACCCTGTTGATAAAGAAAAATCGACAGCTTTTTGAAGTTGGTTCACTTCAAAAAGCACCAAAGGACCCCCCAATTTTTTCAAGAACGAACACCTCATAAAATGAAATAATGTGCAGGAATTAGTGGGTGGCCTTAAATACTTAGTCTCACATATATGCTGAATTAACATTGATTTGTTTGGAAGAGTGGGAGAATTAAGGTTATTATTGGCTTGGGTTAGTGCAATCCCAAACGATAACCGAATGGTAGATACTTGATAATTGTAGCCCTCAGTCATTTAAATTTGGCGGTGCAAATGACATGACTCTCTCGACCAATAAGAGAATTTCATTAAGGATAAGCTGAGCTTTGGCAAGACAACAACCTAAATGGTGTCGCATTAAAAATAATCAGATCAATATTGAACTTATCGTTTTATATACCCACTTTATATAAAAAGAACTTGCTGTCTGAAAAGGATACATCGCAATGCACTTTAGAGTGTTCAGTTACTTCTTACTACGCCGTAATACCGGACTATTTGCTCTATTCAGACAGCAATATTAGCGCTAACAAAACACGTACGTGAAAGAAAAGGAAGGACACCGGAATTGCCGCTTCTACACCTCGTGTACGACTTTTGTTAGCGCTAATATTGCCGTCTAAATCTGAAACCCATCTAGCCCTTCTGCAAGTTCTTTTAAATATCTGCTCTATATCAAGACAAATTTCAGACAAGCCGCAGTTCTGGCTGCGGCACTTGTAATTGCCGTAACATATTTTTTTTCTATCACAGTAGATATGCGGAGACCAGAAGCAATTAAAGGAAGGACTCCACTCTCCCGTGGTACATCCCTACTATTGTTATAGCATGCACATCCCTTCGTCTTTCTCAGTTTAAACTATATTGAGCCTTTCGTGTAGTATAGGCAACGAACAGTCTAGTACAACTCGGCAACGAGTGAGAAAACCATTTTTTCTTTTGGTTATGTCTTTTCTCCACTTTCACGCGTCGTTCTTTAACTTCGACTTTACTCTTTTGCATCTTTTATTTATCTATAACTTCTATCTATTACTTGAAGAGCTTTGGGGTTGATGAAAAAGGGCCAAGAAATATTTAGGAATCTTACACAAAATAATTTCTTGAAAACCGGCCACACTTTTGTACTCCTGTCTACCCTATGTTGTTTGACGCTTGATATGTGAATATTAACTCCTTGTTAATGATTCGTGCACTTTTGTTTCATGCGATACAAAAAGCATAGCTGTAAGCTTCATTCTGCTTGAAATGCTTGCATAAAATACCTTGAAGCAGTCAACTATTTGTGAGAGAGGTGGGTAGTTTTGTTTTAAATAAAAAGCTGCGCCATTGCTTAGAATACGTTCTCGTTGAGTAAAGTGAACTGAGTGATAAACAGCAGACTAATTCGGAGCGCAAACAGGATGTCCATGTTCTACTCTAGCTGAGTGTGGGCTCGCATAGATTTGCAGATATTTCACAGTCACGTAACTGAGGTAGCCGCCGCACCACGCTAAGGTAGTCCTATGCAGGATGAGTGCAGGATTTTTGCTGGATGTAGCTGAAAGCTTTACTTAACACGCACGCAACTTTAAAATTTTCTTACTGAACCTGAGGTAAATGAGCAATGCAATCAGTGTTTCTAAGCATTCCACGGGGCACGGGACTACCTATTATGTGTGTCCGAGGGAAGCAGCTTTTATGTGTTGACTTTTGAGAGCGACATGTAAAAGCATATTCAATAATTTGTCAATATTTTTGTATGCTTAGTTCTTGTACGTATGTAAACTACCCTGAGGCATTTATCAGGAATGGGATTAGAGAAATGTGGATTAAACACCTATTAATAAACATTGCCGCGGTCGCATTAGATAGGGGGAATAAAAGCGGGACTGGTCATACAGGCGAGCAGCGTAATAGGAATTCTCAGTATTCTTGCAATGCAGGGAGCGGTTGCGTTGAGAGGATCCTAGAATGTAAAGAACGGGACATATTCACGAGCTCGTTCTATCCACTTGCATTTTGTTTTCCGTTCAAGTCGTAACCAGCGAACGATATTTCGTTGTGAAACTCTGTATGTGAGAGACGGTATCGAATCGTTCTTGTACAGCTCAAAAGCAAGTAAAGCTTATATGCTATTGGCTATTTCTCGAAGTTTGCTCCTCTCCTCTAGTGCTATATTCTTGAGTAAAAATGTCAAAAATATGTTTCGTTGCCAACCAGCACCTCATTTCCCATTACAATGGCAAGACGGGCGAGTTGGTGATTTTCCATCATACGACAGTATAAACGAGAGAGATATTATAGATGCTAGCCAAATGTACGGGAATAAGGTAGGTCAGCCTGATCTGTAAACTTCAGTCACGCGGGTTCGCCATATATTTCCGCGCCCAAGAAGAGGGCAAAGCCTGATGTTTTTAGTGGTGGAGGCGTAGGAGCTCTATTAAGCCATATATTTAGGTTGAAAGAGGATTTAGAAGCTTTCACGCTCACCAGGGAAGTTGACAAAAAGTGTCTTAGTCGTTACATTATCTTCATACACGGTAGCGACAACATTTTTGTGTAGTGAAAGCTTTAAATAAGCCACTTCTGTACGCTTATCCTTTCGCTCTCAAGTTGGGGAAAGTTCTTTGGTGTGGTTATCTGCGCTACCTGGTTGCCTTTATTAGCTGTATTACTTAATAAATCACTCCTTCATCTACTGTCACTCCTCTTTGCCGTTGCGTTACTCTGGACCACTACTGGACCATCCGGCGGTGGCTGGATGTTAAAGTTTAGGGGATTTTGCATACAGTACATATTGTAGAAGGGCTCGAGGAAGTTTCTGCCCAAGGCACGAAATATCTGCATTAGATGTGACGACAGAAGAGGAAGCGACTTAATGTGAGGCTTCGGTCATTTACCCCACTAATCTTCATGGACGGTGGATTTTGTGTTAAGATTTTCGCGCACCAACACACCCGCTGCAGGAGACAACTTTTCTAAGAAATAATACGAAGTAACGAGGAGAATGTTTAGATGCTTACTATTTTGCAAACGCAAAATTCAACCGGATGTCTAAACCGAAGTGCCCAAGAATTCGTGAATGTTAATTTTATTAAAGCGTGAAGGGCGACGTTACAACACAACGAAGTCATAATTATTATTAAAAACTTTTTGTACTGACAATATTTAGTAGTGCAAACTTAAGCGATAGTAGTGTAAGCAAAGCAGTTCATCAAAAAGTTGTGCAATAGATGAAAGAAAGTTTTTGAGGATTAAGCAAAAGCGCACATTCTATCTGTACTGTTTGTTACTTCTCTTTCGTCTAAGCTACAACCTAATCGCCCTCCTACAAAAGTGAGATGAAAGCAAGATCATCTGAATGTCTCCGATGTCTGTAGGTATCACAATATGCTCTTAAGGTCTGTCTATAGGTCGACAACTAGTGAAACAGCCGCATTCATGATTGATCAAACTATGCATGATGGACATAAAAATCTGTCAATGTGATGACTTTTCCCTGCGAGCTGCTCTCAATATTGCCTCCAGTCTGTTACCCCTGACAACCAACTTTTGAGTCGTCTACCTTTTAAACAACAGGGAGCAATAGAAGCAAAGCTTGGAAATCATTCTCAGAATGAGACAGACGTACTCATGCCACACTCCAAACCTGCTCCCTTCGCGCTTGTCGGTTGCCCTAGACAACGGGAACGATTCACGTTTCGTCAGCTCTCTTCCAAGAAGAAGCCTCAAAATTACTCGCTGATGTATGCAGGGCATTAATAAACAATAAAAATTACGTGACACCCTAAAACATGTGTTTGCACAGAAATGAACTGCAAGCTTAGTGACGCGGCAGGGTGGTCGCGGGAAGCTAAAATCAATGAGATTAGTGGATCATTTCGCGGTGCCTTGCGTTGACTTGTAACGCAGCACTACATAATATACCCGTACAAGGAAGCTCTCTTACAGGAAAGAATAAATGAAAAAAAAAACTTTAGGTTCGATCGACCATTAGGAGTGCTTGTCAGAGGGAAGAGAAAGATAGGGCGGTTATTTGGTATAATCGTGATTGTCGAACAGTGTCAAGAAGGGTAAGAAAATTAACGAATGAATGCTATTGAGTCTCTGGCATCATATCATTCAGACAAAATAAAAGTTTCACCCATTGCCATTTGAGCACTCGCGAGCACTTTTAGGAATCTTCATGCCACACAGTTAAGAAATCTAGCTCAGTTAAAATGCAGCAAAGAATAAGGGTTATTTATGCAAGATATATTTATATTGTAAGAATGCTAAGTGATGTGTCGTTCTAAATTAGAGAATCTCTAAAATTCGCCTCTCTTTCTATTAGAATTTTTAGCAATTCTCTTTGTTTCTTTTCGTCTGGTCTGAAACCCAACTTTAATTCCTGAAACGTTTCCTAGTCATGCTTACACATTCCATTAATGATTACTTTTTATGCAGCATTCTGAGAAAAATTAAATTCTTGGTGCTTTATTCCAATATTTCTGCCATGATAATCAACATTTATTTGACGTTCTGGCTGCACGGCTGTGAAGAATGTTTTGCAAAGAGAACATTTAGAAAACATGGTGTGCCAAAATAACTATAGCTACATTTGTTTCAGATGAAATATTTAAATAAGGTTTATTAATGCTTAATTCTTTGGCCCCAAAGCCACCGCCACCCAGCTTTAATGTAGATTTTTTGGACGCGACATGCAACTAGGCGTATCTCGAAAGATTGCAGCCACGTGTAACTTCTATATTGTTCGAGAACGTCGTAGTACCTTTGGGCGCATTACCTAGTTGATTGGTCGCCAGGTTCAAGTTGGACGCGGTCGATAGGAATGATGATTCGGTTTTAGAAAAATAAGCTATATAATAGAAGGAGTGCATTACAGCCTGTGTGCACGCCGGGTGGGTTCCGTCAGCAGCTTGTTTTAACATAGTTCAATTGTCGTTTTTTTTTTGACGCCGAAAGACAGATAGAAAGTGTATCTTTTTTGTACATGGTACCTCTATATGTCAAAAACTCCAAAGGTTTTAAGCATAAATGGACACTTTTTTAGCGTGTATTTTAAGCACCCAGTGCGACTTTTGTTTTCTGCCAGGCTTGTGTAAAATTTTTACAACGCTTCTTAAAGTGAGCCGCTTGCCTCAGGCTAGGCTTCCACTCTGTCTCGAGAGAGGCAAATGTTCCACTTTGTATATTCTCGAAAGAATAGAAAATGTGCATTACAATGTTACAATCCTTCTCCACGCACTTTCATTTTTTCGGATCCATTTTACCCAGACTAAGTTCGTGACCTTTCACGTCTCGGTTTATATTCCACGAAGGCGAAGGCGCAGAAGCACAAAATTACTCTTGACTACCGAGTGAACAACCTCAACTGAAAGGTCAAGAGGAATGGAAGCGCAGTGCGCGAGGGCATTGCCCTGGGCGCACACAAAAAAGGTGAAACTCGAATCTCGCAGCCGAGTTCAAGAACACGATGATCCCTCATGACTAAAAATTAGGAGCTTGCCCGGCAGATGCTGCGTGGGCGCTTTCTTGAATTTTCTTGAATTCGTGCTTTGCCTTCCCATCGCTACCTTCAGTAAGAAGAAATTGATTTCGATGAGTCATATAATGCGAAGGCAAGATAAACAGAAGGTCGTTAAGGATTACGAACTGGATACCAAGATACTAAGAGCTTGTAGGTGCAGCTGTGGCGGCAGAAAGATAAGTGGGAGGAGGAGATTACGAAGTTGCAGGAATATGCTTTGCGCCGCTGGCACTGCAATGGGCTAAATGAAGAGATATGCGAGGGCCTGTTCTTGTGCAGCGGGGGTATTCAGCGTGATGACGATGATCACAGTGGTGATCGCTTTGACTTTTCATTGGCCGAGAATTTCATTTTCGATGTTGCGCATCTATTTTCTGCTTTACTTTTTCTTACGGATTTTTTACAGTGGCTCTCTTCGCTCTCTTCGCAAACCCCGCGATTTCTTTACCGATTTTTCTTACTTTTTAACATTGTTATTATTGCATTCCCATCATCAACTTAACTTCTCATTCTTCTCATCCGCATTGCCGACTACGACCTTCCTACCCTGTACATGCCTGAACCTCGTCTTGCCCCTCTTATTACTAAAATCAGCGCATCTATGAATTAGCTGGCCGTTCCTGTGCTTGCGTGAGTAATGAGAGTTGGTTATCAAGGGCTAAAATACAAAGGCGCCTGAAGAATTGTTTTCAAATGCACCATTGTCGGAAGCAGTTAACCCCGTATATGAAACATTATGAAAAATTGGCGGAAGAGAAAACTTGCGTGCATGGCTTAAATATTTGCAACAAAAACGACCGGCAAAGATGCTTTTCCTGGTGAATCTCAACATCCAGACGACGGGCGATCATAAGCAACGAACAATGCAGGTCTACACCATAACTGTAGTCGAAGGGGACCCATTTTAATGCATAAAAGGGCAATAATCCTTGCCAGCTGGCACATGACAAATAGATATAACAGCGCGCGCACTTAAGGGGATATATGCACATACATTTATTTGTTTTTATTAACAAATTCCCGCAAAAGAACGGAACCTATATTGCTTGTGTAAACTGATTCAATACCTTCCTAGCTAACTAATTATGATTACATTGCTTAGGAGCGCAGGCCACCAGTCTAACTTCTTGGACATCGTCATGTCTACCGAAACTAGGCTAGATGACGTAATATGCTAAAACATGTGCAGCTTTCATTTGGAAAAATTGTGAACCAATGGAGAGACGGGGAGGGTTCATGGCGTCTGCTTCTGCAAGCGCCCAACAGGTGCAGTCTTGTTCTCGATAACAACCTGCATGCGCACGGGGTTACTGTGCAGCGAATGACGCGCCTACAGATTTCAGAGATCTAAGCAACCACCGACGCGCGGCGAAAGGCTTGCGCTCTTAGTGAGCGCTCTTTATTCTGAGTTCTGCAATTAAATTATCTGTTTAATTTCACCTTAACGCAAACAATGCTGCAAGTTTCTATTATCTTTTATCCTTTATTGTGGTTAAATTTTACTACACATTCGCAGTGTTAATGAACTCAAATGGGCATTGCTTGTTATTTTGAGATAAAAAGTAATTGCCGGGACAAATTATGCTTAGCCTTTCTTTAGAAAACGAAGATGACCGCCCTTTTTTATTATTCAGCTTCCTTCGGTTTCTTGGTGTTTTCAAATTCCGAAAATCGTTCTCATTTTCATGATGTCCCTATTTTCTTGAATGTGAAGATATCATCAAGCTTCATAGTTTTTACATCCCCTCCCCCCCGCAAAAAAGCACTTTAAAACATGTCACTGGCTCCAGTAATCACAAAACAATTTGCACAATGGACATGTTGAGGCTATGCGCCAACCCAGGCAAATATATTTATGGAGCTGTATCTGGGGCATAAATGAATGTTGTGTGAGTTATTACATGAAGCACTCAAATGATGACATAAAATTTAGACATATGGAGGACGCTCAAAAGCTGCTGACCGCACTTAATTTTATGAACACTCATCTTCCTGCAACTGCAACTAACGTTTACTTTTCTAACCTACATAAATAGCATTGCACTTAAATTATGAACCTAGAATATGACACGTAAAGCTTTTCTTCCCTAGACTTATGACTTACAGCGAAAGAATACACTAGAGCCCGACGAAAGAAGTGTACTTCGTTTTGACGGCCTTTGTCAGCCGTTTCACGTGTAGAAATGAACGGTGAATAAAAATTGATATCTCTTGATCGCCTTAGATGTGCTTGCTCTATAAAACAAAGACCCAGGAAATATCCTGTATTTCATTACTCCACCACTTTCTCTGCGGCACATGTGTATAAGAAACACAAACATAGTGCCTTTCAGATTTCTTCTGAACCGAACCGACGTCATCATTATAACAATTACAGTAGATGTAAGAGTCTAATCCTGATCTTGTTCTTCAGATTTAACTAAATGGTGATATTATCTGCAACAATAACAGCATCAAGACGTCAGATCGAAGCATGAATCATATCGCTTCGGAAAGGATTCCTAATTTATGGCATTACATTAACAAATCCACATTCGCTTTAGCTTTTAAGTAGTGGCATCGCGCAATAAATATATTTTTTATCTTACAACCTAGTGTGCAAGAGAATGGCCAACAGAAAGAGCATTTCTGAAGGTGTCGTGGTTTAGGATGACAATTTGTATTGCATGCTAACATGTATTGTGCTTGAAGTTGTAGAAGCGAACCTATAATAAGGTGCAGTTGTCAGAACATTTTTGTGGGGAGAGCCAAATTTGAAATAGATGACTGTTATAGCACGCTCCAAGTTCAAATAACCGCATGCATCGAAAGTTCAAAAGAGTGCACCATATTTTGTGTCAAAAATGATTTACGAATAAAAAAAAATTAAAGGTTATGCCATTCGATGCAGCATATATTATTTTATATCCATCTGAGTAAACGAAACGAAAGAAAACGGAGAAATCATGACGCACTTTTTTTATGACACAGCTAGCTTACGGCCCAAAGCTAGTTACTACCCAACACTTAACAACGACGTCTGGTATGTGCCATCCTTTCGTACTAATTACGGTCGTCAAATGCTCCGACATATAATTCCAACATTTCTTAATCGGCGCAATGAGCCCTCAGGACCTGATGATGCGGTTTTTTTTTTGGTGCTAGTTTTCTCCTCCTTTCTAACTGTTTCTTTTCTTTTCGTTATTCTTCAGTGTTCCTGAGCGTTTCTTGTTAATTCTGCCGACTTCACTGCGATGTTCACTAACTTTTTATTGAATATGATGTTTACCTATGAATTGTAGTCTTTTTTATTGTCTTTTTCATTGTTCTGTCCGTGTTCTGTTCCTGCTGGTTTTTGTGTACGAAGTGCACCCCTCTGTCAAGCCAGTCATAGGCTTTTTGTGTGCACCCCTAACATCTCTGATGTTGAAATGAAGGTATTTGTATTTGTTTTATTCTTGAGTGAGGACACCGAGATAACATCGGCAGAATATAGTTGCGAAAACACAACTCTTGAATTTGTCGGTCCTCGGATTCCGCTGTAATGCAAAGACGATATCATCTTTGAGGATGAGTGGCCAATATATATGCATTCTCCTCTGGGGCGGTGCCATGGCGAAGGAAAAGAGCAGGTTGGCGTATGCAGATTCAATTAAAAGGGTTCAGCAGCAGGGCGTTCACCCGCGGCGACGCTAAAAGTAGCTCGCCATGAGATCCTTGTCTTCTTCGAAAAATGCAGACGGGCCAAGAGCCCCAATTACAAAGCGTTTATAAGGTTCCACAAATTTCTCTGATATGCGTAGATGAACAGTGGCACAGTGATTCTTGAGAATGCAGTGTTGATTTCTCTTCTGGAAAGTTAGCTGTTCGGGTCGTGATGAACTGCAATGAGTATCATTTGTTGAGTCCGAGCGTTTAGCCGTTTGTTACCAGCCTTGCAGAGTTTGGCCTAAAGATTAGGCTTGCAGCACTGATTACAAACTCACAAACGCAGTCTATACACACTGAGAACGGCAGCGCGCACCCATTCTGTTCACTCCTCCTCACTGCCTGAGCTGCTGCCTTTATAGCCCAAAACGAGTAGTGCTTCCAATAAGCTAAGAGAGCGCGCCCACTTCAGCGACTGTGTTTTGTGCACCAAAAACAGAAAAGATGTTTTCGGTGACCACAGGGGTCAGCACCTCCGGGGAAGACTCTCTTCGTTCGAAATCCAGCCACAGCATCCCACTGATCAACTGATTACGCTCTACTTTCAAGGCCGTTAAAGAAGAGTGAGGTTACGGCGCTACTAAATCACCAATCGAATACATTGTTTCAGCTCACTATTTGAGTAGCAAAAAATTACAGAAATCATTATCATAGTACGCACAAGCTCTATCTACCCGAGTGGTTTTAGTGAGTTCCATTCGCCCGTTCTGGAAACGTGTTTTTCACGTTTTGTTTATAAGAATATTACCATTGGCCAAGTAAAAAAAATCTCTTCAGGTCTGTAACCGAGAGTGCATTGATAACACGAATTCATAAACTGCGCCTCGAAAGGCGCCTAATTATCGTGGCCACCTCGCGGAGGTCAACGGATGTTGGCGGCGCCTATAGGCTAGGAAGCCAGCTATTCGCGCTGCACTGAATCTTCTTGTTTAAACACTATATTTAGCTCCAGGTAACGCTAAACCGTTACGTGCGTGACCATTTGCTAAAATTTGAGTTTGTCGCAATCAGTGAGATGGAATTCAACGCTCGATTTTACTGGTCAGCTTCACAGCTTAGCGTTAGCCTGGACTGCCATCGACGTTGAGGTGGTGCAATCGACGAAAAAATTCCAGCGCTACCTTGTAGGCGAATAAGTCTATTCTCAAGGAAAGTTCAACGGGTGGATTCAATCTGTATTCCGAATTTTCTTTCTTCCCTTTCCCTTTTCCCACACACAGAGCGGCGTGTTCTGGCCTTGCCCTTTCGTGCAACGTCCCAATAAGACGTCGCTCTTTGGCAGCATCCATTGCTGCTGAGCGTTGCTTTGCGTCGCCCCAGTGCATGTGCTTTTAGTAACGTTGTCATCGCTTGGTCTTTGGGTTCATTTTCAGCTCCCGGTAAAGATAGACAGCTGCGTTTGTGTTGCTCGCATCGAGAGTTGCAGTGCACTAAGGTGGGTGTTCGCGCCTACGGCGCTCCGCCTTCTGCGCTGCCACGATGCAATCTGGATTTTCTTCCACCTAGGCGTTTACCCTATCTTTCTCAG
The DNA here is from genome assembly GCA_030143305.2 of Amblyomma americanum. Taxonomy (NCBI): domain Eukaryota; kingdom Metazoa; phylum Arthropoda; class Arachnida; order Ixodida; family Ixodidae; genus Amblyomma; species Amblyomma americanum. Next base: position 16,940 of record JARKHS020023546.1, on the reverse strand, counting down.
GCGCTCAGAATGGCTCATAGCATTTGGTGGGATCATTTTGTCCTAATCTACAGTATCTGAATTTGTCTGTGTAGTCCTATCTTGCCTGGTTACTTGCAGCTACACGCCAAACGCTTCTACGAACAACGCTGCGAGAGTCAGGGCAACCTATTGGTACCAAATGCGGTTAAATGGCGATGACGTCGAGCTCTACCATCTGTGGCGTTTTTTGCGGCGGGGTTTCTCTGCCTCGTCGGTGTCACCGCACGCATTTCATTTCCTTCTCCACCTCCGTCTTTTAGGTGCCGCTGTGGTTCTGTCCTTATGGTGCTCTGCTGCATATCCGAAAGACGCATGTTCGTTCCCGGCCTCGGCAGTCCCATTTCTTTGAAGGCGTTACGTTACTGTGAGATGTTATTACATGGTAAAGAAATTCACGTTGTGGAAATTATCCGGAGTCCTCCACTAAGGCGTCCCTCAATATCTGCAATGCTTTATGGGTTTAAACCCCACAACCTTAAACTATCCTTTGAATTCTTCACTTCCTGTCTATGCTCTTCAGACCACCGGATTAACGAAGCCATGATCTAGGTTAACGATGAAATAGGGCCTGTCGCTGTACAACGGCATGTCGTCCGGGGTGTGGACCCTGCGTATGATGGATACATCTTCTTTAATAGCTTCGAAGCCGTTAACACAGGAATGTACATTCGAATAGACACTATATACGTCATCTGAAGTTTATTCCTCTCATTTAGGTGGGATCCTCGTCATCACCATCATCATGAGCCTGACTACGCCCACTGCAGGGCAAAGGACTCCCCCATATGTCCGCGATTAACAGCATCTCATTTAGGTGGGATCGTCGTCATCAGCATCATCATGAGCCTGACTACGCCCACTGTAGGGCAAAGGACTCTCCCATAAGTCCGCGATTAACAGCATCTTGTGCTGACTGCTGCCACCCTATTAGCGCAAACCTCTTAACCTCATCAGCCCAACTAACATTCTGCCGCCCCTGCCACGCTTTCTTTTTCGTGGAATTCATTCCCTTACACCTAAAGACTCTCAGTTAGATTGCCTTCGCATTACATTCCCTGCACACACCCATTTTTTCCTCGATTTAGACAAGGATGGCATTAACCCCCGTTTTTTCCCTGTCTCACTCTGCCCTCTTCCTGCCTCTAAACGATACTTCTATCTGTTTCCTTTCAGTAACTCGCTGCGTTGTCCTTAATTTGAGCTGAACTCTTTTCGTAATCCTCCACATTACTGCCACATAGATGAGTTGCGGTAAGATACAGCAGGATATTCAGTAATCTTCCATTCATTATCTGCGAAAACTTGTCAAATGCTCTCTACACTATTCTTATTCATGTAGTTATTTCGCTCTTGAGATTAGGAACTGCGGTCACTATCTGCATTGTATAGAACTGTTCTCTTAAAACTTCCAGCCCTTTGATACCAATTGTAAAGTGCTGTTACCTTCCGAGTCTGTTTAACATTGCTATGGTTTTCTGCGTGTTAATTTAAGACTCACCTTTATGGTCTCCCTGTTTACCCTAGCAAACACAGCGAACTGTGGCATATTCGAACGTGCCGCATAATAATTGGTACATATAGCCTAGCAAATACGCTGCCCCGTCTTTTAAATAAGTTTCATGCCGCAAACGTTGTTGTATCACGAGCATGCCGTGAAAATATGCAGGATCTATGTGTACTTTTTAGATTTCATCATGCTTTCACTGCTTCCTTATCTCTTTCGCTCCTCGACCTACCTCTGACCAATATGCAATACGCGGTACTACTGTTGACTCAGTATCTTCAATCAAGTACTTGGGTGTCTTGTTCACCTCCAATTTAAGCTGGAATGGTCACATTGAACACATCAGCACAAAAGCATGTAAAAAACTTGGTTACCTGAAACGTCACTTACACCTTGCTAACACAGATACCAGACTTCGAGCATACAGTTCTCTTATCAGGCCTTCTTTAGAATATGCGTCAATAATTTGGCACCCCCATCACTCTAATCTCACGAACCTACTCGAATCAGTTCAAAATAAAGCTGCGCGGTTCATCTTAACTTCATACTCGCGACATCAAAGTGTGTCCGCCTTAAAGAAATTACTTAATCTCCCTCCACTTGACATGCGCAGGAAATTATCACGGCTGACCTTCTTCCATAGCCTTTACCACAGCAACACTGCATTCGCTCGAGCCCATATTCTTCCCGCTCCCCACATCTCTACCCGCACAGACCATGTTCATAAAGTAAAACCTATATTTGCCAGGACTAACGCTTATCAAAATTCGCCTCTAGTTTTATCTTTTGCCGAATGGAACTTGCTACCTGCAAACATTGTCTCGCTTACGGAATCATCATCATTTCGTGCAGCACTGCTAACCTTTTTAGAGTGTGTCAACCTGTTCGAAACCACATTTCCTTGATTATTTACTTAAACAGTGTTTTCAAGTGCTTGGCATTGTGTATAATTCATTCCGCTTCATCTGATATGTATCTGTGTAGGCTGTTTATCTAAATGTTTATTTGATTGTATCCTTAAACTCGTATTCCGATGGGTACTGATTGTTTGCTTCACATTTTAGGTTCTTATGTGTGTTTCACGCTACTAAACATTGTATAAACTTCGTTACTCTTTCCTTTCTTTCTTTGTTTGCTTCTGCCTTCTGCCATATATTTACATTGTACAGATTTCACTCATGCTTGAACTTTTTCATCCTCCCCTATGTAATGCCCTAATGGGCCCTTAGGGTACTCAAATAAATAAATAAATAAATAAATAAATAAATAAATAAATAAATAAATAAATAAATAAATAAATAAATAAAGTGTTGACATGATTTGAATAACCAAGGACATGTTTTTCTGTGCAGTATAATTTCTGTTGCTTTTTTGTCATCATTTTTTGTGCACGCTTCATTTCCTTATTGTCTTTTCTAATGATTTTTGTGTATGTATGTTGCCTGCTGCCATGCAATTCAGGGACCGAGGGGCATGTCAAGCCACGATTTCTGGCTTTTTTCCCTCGACCCTCACCATGTATACATGGGAAAATAAAATTGAATTTAATTGAATAATTGGTCGAGCAAGTTTTTGCAATGTTTGCGAGCTTCTGCGAAGTGAAAGAAGTAAATAAAAATAAATGAAATATCCGCGACTGGGATGCAAACCATCTTTGCGCGAACAGACCATTTTCGCTGATTGCTGCACCAGAGCACTAGGCTGTCACCGCAGAAGAACGCGCCTCGTAATACACTGCAACCCAATCTCGCGCTGTGCATTTCACATCGTCTTGTTCATCAGCTAATAGTACTATCACACTAATATTCGCGCTTTCATCTATGTGGTGGTAGTGATAAAGAGACGGGTGCTACATTAGTTGGCGTATAAAACGTTTTGGCTAATCAAGGCACTAGATAATTGCGCGTTAGCGTTGCAACATTGCTGCTGAAACGAGGCACTTGAGCATCGATCGCAGGCATACATTTGGTAAATTGGCACTGGAGATAAAAAATTTTGAATACACGCATAACCAGCTCGCTAGGTCAGTGAACTCTTCAATCGTGCTTTCAGTTATGCGACCGCGATGTCAATCTTCAAAAAACTGTGCTTTCGCGCACTATTTCGTACTTAGCAATGCTAAGCCGCCAGCTATATTTTAAGGTATTCTCCATTATCTCTATGTCCAACTGCTCCCAATACGGACCTCTAAATACCACCTGTAAACATGCGGTGAATAGCATTGGCGAGATTGTGTCGCCCTGCCTTACATCTTTCCTTACTCAAGTTTTATTGCTGAATTTATGGAGAAATAGAGTAACTCTGCAGCCGTTATTGATATAATTAATGATTTTACATATTCTTCTTTAACACCCTGATTCCGCATTGCCTGCATGACAGCTGATGTTTCGACTGTTTGAAATGCTTTCTCGTAATCTATCAAGGCTATATACTGGCTCTGCCACCTGTTGTGTTTTCAAAAATTAGGATTTTTGACTTCGTAGAACGCTTTTTACGAGACAGCAATTCCAGTGGTGTAATACGTCAGAATACAGCTAAAACGTGCTAACAGCAGGCTTGTTAACTACTATTGAATGAGTACCTTCTTAACTAATATTGTTAGACTATTTAATTACTGACAGGCGTGCAGCCCACGGTAAACAATATAAATATGAGATTTAAAATTTCGAAATGCTGTCACCCTAGGCTCTGTGGCCGCACAAATTTCGGCTATTTCGACCAGTTATGTGCACTGGAGAAGTTGCTTTGCCTGGGAGCTTCTCGAAAGCGCATGTCTTTGGTGCGATGTAGTCAAAATTTTGGGTTGTTTAAGATCTGCGCATTTCTCTATCTCTTTGCAGATATTGCGAATATGGTCGATTGTCGAGTCTCCTTTCCGTAAGCCTTCCTGATTATTTGGGTTACTCAAGTATAAGTTTATTACACGCTTCCTTAGTAAATACCTTACAGGCAACGGACAGTAAGATGATCGGCGCGTCATTTTTCAAACCTTAACATCTTTTTTTTTTTGATGGATTAAGATTGTACTCGTGTTTTCACAAGTGTATGGTGCGCTAGAGGTCAAAGCGATGGCCGCCTCTTGTGCTTTATTCATTTGTTTATTTATACAAATTGCTGGAGCGCCACAAGGGTAATATTGCAGGGGGCACATAATAGTAAAACATACGCATAAGAAAACTGGTGTTTTAAACCCTATGTCGCGCAATTCACCACAGAAATTTGGTCATAAACGAATTCCAACACGGGTTCAGAAGGGGTTTCTCGACGGTAACACAACTGATTACGGTAATTAACTCATTCGCACCCTGTACAGATAGTAAGGGCCAAATTGATGCAATTTTTTTAGATTTCAGCAAGGCGTTCGACAAAGTTCCTCATAATAAATTAATTCTAAAAATGAAACATATTGGCATACGTGAGATTTTCATAACTTGGATAACCACATACTTAAAGGACCGCAGGCAGTTTGTTGAAGTTGGTGGACAATGTTCGGGCTCTCTTCCAGTTTCATCCGGTGTACCTTCTTTTATATAATAATGACATTGTTCAAATAATTAGTCCATCAGTGCATATTAGATTGTTCGCAGACGATTGTATATTATTCAAAGAAATTCCTAATAGGGATGACCAGAATGTTTTGAACAATGCTGTGAACAATGGTTTGAAATGGTGCGTCCAATGGGGCATGGTTCTCAATGCTGACAAAAGAGTGTATCCGCCGATAACAAGAAAAAACATACCACATAGTTACACATACAAATTAATTTCGTCCCCTCTTGAACAAGTATCTAACTGCAAATACTTAGGAATAACCATAACTAGCAAATTAACATGGAACATGCATATCAATACCATTTGCTCTTCCGCATTTCGCAAATTGGGCTGCTTAAGACATAAACTGAAGAACGCGCCTCCTAACATCAAGCTACTTTGTTATTCTTCTATAATCAGACCAAAACTCGAATACGCATGCGTAGTGTGGGACCCGTATACTAAATCTAACATAGCCAATTTGGAACGAATACAGAGAAAGGCTGTTAGATTCATCTTTAATAAATGTGCAAAGACTGACTCCACCACCACTTTGATGGAGATTAACCAAATTGAACGACTTGAACTCCGAAGAAAAAAGTTCAGGTTAGAGTTTCTTGCACTTTTATTAGAAAACAAATTTGGTCTGGACCCCTCATTATACTTAAAGCCGTTATCTGCCAGACAAACTCGACATTACCACCCTAGTTTTCTAACCCCTATACTCGCCAAAACAGACACCTACAAGTTTTCATTTTTCCCACGAACTATAATAGATTGTAATCAAATAAACCAACCATTGCCCCATGAGGTCTAACCAATTAGTGCTATTTCTGTCTATTTTCCAGTGTTATTTGTTATTTCGCTCACTGTACGCCCACCCTGCTTGGACTTAGTGTCCGCAGTATTTCATAAATAAATAAAATAAAACATAAAATAAAAAAACTGTGCACCTACAACGTACTACATCACCAGAACAAGATATGGCCACCCAGGGTAGTTCTTAGCCACAAGCTCCTATATTGTCATCAAGACGTGAGAGTAAGAGGTGCTTCAGTAGGCAGATAAGTACAAAGTACGGAAGGCACGGCGCAGCCCAAGAACCGAGGCACGAGCGCAGAAATCAAAGACGACCACGTGGGGCGCCCTCAATCTTATCTGACCGCATGGCGGCGCCACGATGTGGCGAGCGGTGTGGCATTACCCCTCCGCATTGAAAGGCATCGACTCGATGCCACAGGAAAAAGCAAAAAAAAAAGAAGTGTAAGCACGGCGACGAGGAGTTCAACAGAGGCCCGGCAGGAGTCCTCGCGGGCGTGGTAGGGCCTCATTCTTGCGATGTGTGCGTCTGGAGGAGCGAACAGTGTCTCGCGGTAACACTTCGTACGTCACGTCACTCAGTTTGCGCAGTGCGTCTTAGGGGCCGAAGTACCGGTGTAGAAGCTTCTCGGAGCGACCTCGCTGTCAGATTGGGAGTCCCAACCCAAACCTGATCTCCGGGACGGTAGACTGCCTCTCTGTGATGAAGATTGTAGAGCGGGGCATCGCGTGCATGCTGGGCAAGGGTGCGCTGCAGGGTCAGCTGGCGGGCGACGTCTGCGTTCCGAACGAAGTCATCAGCGCCTGCGACGGATGGGTGAGCGACGACGTCGGGCAGTAACATAGCGTCGAGAATAGTTGTGACTTCGCGACCGTGTACCGAGAAGAATGGCGTGAAGCGCGTCGTCTCTTGAAGAGCAGTGCTTTATGCGAACGTCACGTACGGCAGTGTTTGGTCCTAGTTTGTATGTTCAGCGTCTACGTACCCCCTTTGTCGAAAGTAACCGAGCAGCGGGGTTTCGTTTCTTAGCATTGTAGCGGAGCCGGTACGGTGTTCCTACAAACCAAATTGTGTCGACAAGTGAGGACAAACGGTCTTCTTACATCACCCAGATTTGCAGCTTAAGAGCTGCCCCAATTGCGCCGCTACACGGCTAAGAAGCAACACCCCGTTGCTCGGTTATTTTGACAAGACGGTTCATAGAACTCATATCGGCGAGGTTCTCATTGAGGCTCTCGGTCAGTCGGTTTGTGGTTGGTAGGGAGTTGCTTTGCGTTTACTGGAGCACTGCGCCCCTAACTTATTGCGTGAGTGCTGATGTAAATGCGCTACCGCTGTCAGAACAACTGCAGGGGCACCATGACGAAGACCGACGCTACGAACGAAGTTGACGATTTTGGCAGCGGTGCCGTCGGGGAGGGCTTTCGTGTCACAGTTTCGGGTGATGTAGTCAGGGGAGAACACAATGTATCTGTTACCCAGTTTTTATGTCGGAAAGGGAACTAACAAGTCCATGCCAACCTGCTGGAAAGGAACGCGAGGGGGATCAATCTGTCGCAACCGTCCGGCCGGCTTTGAGGTGGGGTCTTCCGGCGTTAGCATTCGCGGGAGTCTTAACGTATCGGTGGATATTTTCATGTAGTCTCGGCCATTTATACTTCTGACGTTCCCGTTCAAACGTTCTAGAAAAGCCAAGGTGCCCGGAAGGAAGTTCGTCGTGGCATGCGTGCAGAACTTCGTCGAGGAGCACCACCGGAACCACAAGCAGGTAGGGTGTGTCCGTGGGGCGTAGTTCCGCTTGTAGAGCACATCATCCCACAAGAAAAACGATCACAGCCCGCGCTTGAGGAGACAGGGTGGGACGAGGTAGTTCCTTGGATGCACTCTATGAGGGGCCGTAGCTGGGCGTCGTTTCTCTGTTGTTCAGCTAGGGCGGACGTCGTTCAGCACGGCTCCACCAAAATGTCACCGAGAGGTGAGAGTAAGTAGGAAGCGCTTTAGTAGGCCCAAATATGTATAAAACACGGCAGGCACGGTGCAGCCGAAGAACCGAGGCTCGAGCGCCGAAATCAAAGACGACCACGCGGGCCAGCAGCAATCTTATCTGACCGCGTGGCGGCGTAACGAAGTGGCCAGTGGTATTGCAATGTGACCAAATTAACAACAAATGACGTAAACCTGCAGTCAACGAAACCAAGTAGCATAGGGGTGTCTTTTTAATTATGTTGTTTTTATCAATATTAGAATAACAAAATCGAAGAAAAAGAACCACATGCCGCCGGGAGGATCGGAAACCACGACTTCCGAATTTCGCGTCCGGTGCTCTACCAACTAACCCTCGGCGATCGCTGTCCAATGTTCCGCTTTCGGGGGTATTTATCTGTACGGTCACCGAACGTTGTGAGCGTTCTTCAGCGGCACCCTCATCCATACCAGCGGACGTAGTACAGTCTGCGTCACCCTTGTGTAGAGCGCTCGAGCAGTGCGTGCCAGGTAACAAAAAATGCAATTTAAGAGCGGCCCCTGATTTCTTGGCTAATCGCTCGTGTCTACTTTGTTTGCTGGTCTATGTGGCACTACTTCCGTGGAAGTGGTGGTTCTGGAACACAGCAGCTATGACGAGATGAGGATCTGTTTGCACGAAATTGCACTGTCCGAGCGCTTTACATAAAGGGGATGCAGACTGTAGGTCCTGTACAACCGCGAGTGCCGCATAGGTAGGAGTGCGAACGGGTAGGGCGGAAGCTGTGGGAGAAAACTCTTATACTACCTGTGGCATCAAGACTGCCAGATTCGAGGCCTTCGATGCACTATTCAGAAGGCAAGGAAACCAGCACCTCTTTTCATTGTTAGCGTTAATAACTTTCAAACGGCTGTTGAAGTTTTTATTCCATAACATATTTTACCGACTGCCTTCATAATTTTAACTACTGGGTTCGTGAAGGATTGCATTTTTTATTTCTAGTTCTATTTGTGGCACAATGTAGCACTTCCGAGAGCGTTATTAAATGCATGCATTATACTTCATGTTTGCCAATCAGCTTTACTTTGTTTCCGTTAGTATCCATCTTTATTTTATTGCATCATTGATTCAATTTTTCGTATATTTCCTCGTTTTCGTTTTGCATTGCTTTCTTTTTCAGCCTCCAGTCAACAATTTATTTCATACCATGAGGTTAAAATGAATAAATAAATAAACAAGGATAAACATTAGAATGTAATACAATGAAAAGAAGTGACACTATGTAAAATACAAGAGGAGAACAAAGTAAAGAATTTCGGTGACCGTGAGGAATTTCAAATTTCCGCAACAGAAAAAATTATGAGCTCGTAAATTGTTAGTAAAGTTACCGTGCTGGCACAGAAAGCATTAAAGAAGTTGCATAACACTGAGCCGGTACCTGCATTCCGTTTCCTTTCCTTTCTTTACGCGACAGTCACGAACGCAAATCTTCGAACACACTGCGCTTCAACTGGGCCGCAACTTAACATAGTTAGAACAATGTATCAGGCTACCTTTTGGACGTACACCCAAGAACATAGACGTCCGTGAACGACATCAGAATAGTGAGGCCTCGACAAAACTCGATCAGCATGTGTGTCATGTAAAGGAAGAAACTCAAACAGCAGCGCCAGTACCTTCTGTAGTAACAGAGCACTTGCGTCAGCAGTTCGGTGCGTCGCTGCTCAGCATTCAACCACCCTTCTGTGCTCATAAAGATGGAGAGCAGCCGCTCACGTCTACCATATTCGCAGAGGTAAATTACACCAATCCCCTTCCCCCTCTTAGAACTGCAAGGCGCTGCTACGGTAACTGCGGTTTCGTCTGTAGTCTGGGCAGCGAAGGAAGCGCTAAGGTAAAGAAACGCGCTATCCGTGAGTAATAACTGCAAAAAGTAAGCATGGGCCAAATGGAGTCATTCGTTTTGCGTTTACAAGTTCTATCTCCGATTCTCTCGTCGACAGGAAATATAAAGAAACGAAGCAAGAAAAATTGGTAATTCACTTGTAGAAACAAGCTGTATCGCGGTACCCGCCTAAATCATCGGCAAAAAAATTAATCCGAGAAAACGACAAGACAAAAGAAAAAATGAGGACGCAGCCACATACATAGTAGCAAACCCTCGATTTGCACGTAGGCAGTTATTGCGGAAGATGATGGGACTAAGTTCTCCATCAAAAAAGGCGAAAATTCCACTGTCCTCAAGCCAGATACAATGACGTCATGATGACTGTTAGCCATTCGCGGGGGACCTTGTTTTTCGTATTTTTGTTGCAGCAATAGGAAGTCGTTAAGAATCGCGCTCGGGCACTCTCGTTTCTTTCGCTCTTACGGCAGACGGTGACATAGTTTCATTGCAGTATCTGCTGGTCATCCGACGACATGGAAAACAAAATAAAAATAATTTGCAACAAAAACATTCATTTCAACATTCTCACAAGCGATGTAGCTTGCATACCTGATCTTTCATTCGCGCTCAGTTATTTGCCTCATACCAAGGAAGATGGCAGAGCACAAGGTCTTTGACCCAGCATTGCTTACTGCCCTGTACAATCAGACAAACATTCCTGTCAACACGACCAAAGGTTTCACATTGTTACAAGTCCTGAAAGCATGCTTTTCTGCCGATCTCATGCAAGCAATCGACACATCACCCTGGTGATAGGCTGAAAACTTTGGTACCTTGGCATTCTCAAATGCACCTCTCAACAACGCCCCCAATGACGAGACGTAATAGTGAGCGAGTACTCTCAACTCTTTACTTCAGATACGATAGGCCACTACCATTTAGAGCCCTTCACGGGCTTGGGCTGAACAGAAAAGCCTGGCCTGCCCCGGCCCGAGGCCCGGTCGGGTGCAGCAATTTTTGCCGGGCCTGGGCTGCGCCCGTTCTTTGGCGTACAAACACGGGCCGTGCTCAGGGCTGTTTACTGATGCGCCTGAGCCGGACTCGGTGCTTTTGCAGTGAACGTGTACTTCGACTGAACGCTCGCCTGTTATGTTCTTAAAGGTTCAACAAACAACAGGTCGAGACAGGGGCAGCTTAGACTGTTTCCAGAGTGTGAACTTAATAACCTTCGGAAATATGTATTGATACACGCTGACTGAGCAGAAAATAAAAATAAAGCACAAGGCGTAATGTATTTCTTGCAAACAGCGTGTATATATTTGTATATTCTTTAACCACACTTACACCAATTTCAAAGCTGTTACGTTCTGAAGCCCTGGAAGTCTTAACGACACAGAACTTTTTCTTGCTGGCTTCGTAGTTTGGCGAAATCATTATGCATGAACCATAAGGACTGCGTCCGCACACAAAATAAACATTTTTCTTTAATCATTCCGAAAAGCTTGAGGAGAACAGAAATTGTTTTGATGCCAGTACTTAATCTCTGAGTGCATCAAACACCTCCTTTCCAGCACTCGCCTTGGTTCGGTAATGTCCCACACTCAGTACTAATGACTCTCATGTTTCCTGACAATCGCAATGTTTTTTCTACTGCTTCGTCGTAGTACTCCCCCTGGTTTACCAGAGCGTAGAAGCTGCGCGTGTGGGCCTGCCTTGGAGGTTGCATTCAATGAATGCTTAGCTCATAGCACCAGTTCTGCGCTTCCTCTTCTTTGGATCTTTATGTTGATGCTAAGCAGATTTCCTGATTATTGTACGGCCCAATAATTATGAAAGTTGTTTCTTTATTCATTCAAGTGCAGCCTTTTATTTGTTTTTTTTTGTGCAACGTTGTTTGCGCAAAAGCTCTCTAAGCTAATTCTCTAAGATACAGCATCGTTAAGACTCTATTTCAACGAACTATGGGGCCTAAAGAATAACAAAATAAGTTTATATTTTCCAGTAACCACTAAGTCAAGAAAGCGTTCTGTTTATACGAAATGCGAATGAGATTACCTCCTTTTTATAACAGAATATCCACCATCCCTTATTAATAAACAAGTGGGCGTCGAATACAGTATATCACAATTAGTGCGACGCGCGTCGACAATGCAACGCTTAAGTCGTATGCTCAGTTGTCCTTTGCGCCCTGTCTTCTGTGTCTTTTTTCTCGAAATGCGTTTTTCAGCAATTTTCTTTTCTTTCACCACCCTTCATGAACCACAGTTACGTCACCGCGCCACTTGTAGGGGCTGTTCCGAAAAGAATTGGAACGCGAAGGCGGCTCGAAAGGCGGGTGCGTCTTCTAGGGCCTCTCATTACGTCGACAGATTCCACTGGATGCACTATGAAGCTGCGTCCCCATTAAGACCTAGTCGCGTGTTGTTATCAGCAAACAGCTCTCTTGTCTATTCGGCTTGCTGCCCTCAGATCTGGCTAGCAAAAGCTATACAGTGCACAAGAGCTCCTTCCGGTCGGCGTGCGTTTAAAAAAAAGTTGAGGAAGCATAATTTTAGAGTACAGGTTTTGGGGAGCTTAGCAGAGTTTGTGCTTATTGATGTTTCCTCTAATGAAGCACCAAGCTAAATGCGACAGCACATTCACCGGTATTTACGGCAGACAAGAATTCGGAACACTGTGAAGGTGAGAAAGATACCGGATTGTTCAGTCTTCATAGCTCCATTTTACCAGAAACAAAAGCTCCAAAAAACTATTTCACCGCCAACTGTGTAGAACAAAACCAAAGGCAAATGAATCTGGGTAGAAGCCAGGGAAACCAGAAATAGGCATCAGCAAAATAAATAATAAGGCTCAATGCAGCAGAGTACAAATGGAGAAGCTGACTATCGTGGCACACTGGAATAACGTGTCCCCCTAAAAGAGACTTAGTGAACTATGCTTATGCTGCACGAAGCCATTGTCGCCAAATTCACGGAATTATGGCATTGGTAACATCTCGTGTGTGGTGCCTTTTTTTTTCTGCGCCCAGCTGGGACGTGCCCCAGGACACCAGCTGCTCGAGAAATAGCGGGGGTTTTTATTCACAGCAAATAGCACCACTTTATGACACCTTCAGTGCCCAGTAGGAGCGGAAATGATTTCACTGCGCTGCGAAAAAACTCCTGTCGTCAGCTGCTTGGTTCGCATCAAATACGAGGCCACAGTTTCAGCCACTAGAGGCTAGAGTTTCGCTTGCAAGAACTATGTTATTTCGACATAGTGGAGTTGGTATCGAATACGTATGAATTCTTTCGATGTATAATCGCTAGAAAGCGATTACTTATATAAAAAATACGAGGAAAACTCTAGGAAATAAATTAAAATATAAACGCTTTAATTTTCAAGGCAAAAAATATCACGCAAATATGAGCGTTGTTGAAGAGACATATAAACAGTAACCAATCCAGGAAAGGAAGCTGCTGAATCCTGCATTATTTCTTTATTGTGGTAGGCAATCAGGCTATACTCTCTGCACATTAATCTTGTTTTCCATTCTATTTTCTGCAGCAAACTAAGGACTGTGAACTCATGCAGGAGTGCTTCTTTTGGCGTTGCCACACGTAGTCCCTCATTAGTCCTGAAGATAAACACTTTCTCGTTAGCACTCTAAGAAGAGCTCGCCAGTGAGCAAAAGTTTTACCAGCCGATAAACAAAGACGTTAATTGCATTGAAGACGCCAGCATATAATTTCCACACCGCGTGCGTTGGGCAAGATTTAAATCCCTTTAGTGCTGTAGTTATAAACCAAATAGAAGAAAAGCGACTGTTCAATTGAACATCTAGACCTGGAGTGCCAGCTGACTACGACGAAGAACTTGAATACCAGGAAACCTAATGTAGGGAAAGTACAGTCACACTGGAAAGGCCCATTTGCTCAGCAGCAGTTCACGCTGCTTCACCGCATAAACATATCGGTCTTTGCTACAGCACTAGTGTATAGGCCGGATGATCGCGGCTGGAGCAGGACAAGACTAATGGAACAATAACTTGGACGTAGTGAGGCTAATTATTATAGTGCTTTACTCGACCCACTGCATTTTATATACACGTCCAGTTCTTTTGACCTTCACACCTAAGAGACTGAAAAAGAAAATACAAAGGTAAGGCCTAGATGTGCACCGTACAGTATGATGTACTACCACTTTCTCGATAAAGCCGAACATTTTCTACAACCTCAGTCTTGATGCGCGCAAAGGAAGAAGTTTACCTGGCGAGGGTAGCGTTTTTGCGCTGTTCGAAAAAATAAACAGCAGTGAAAAGACGACAAAAAACTCAGCGAGGATGAGAGACACTGGACATATACAACGTAGTGACTCGGCATGAAGCATGTTATCTCCGTTCAATAGAACAGACAAGAGCATTGCGAAGTTGTGATTTTCAACCATAGTGAGCAGCCTTGATAAATTATTCGGCATTAAGAAATACGTTGCAGCCATCGTAGCAAGCTTTACGAAGCAAGAAATGTGTTGGGAATTTTGCGGGATCATTAGCCCACGCAAAGTAAATGCTCGAAAGGCTCGCTGAAAATACCGGCACAGCAGTCAGTAAAGAAAACAAAACTCAAAAGACCGCTCTAATCGGCGAGTCCAGAGAGAGGACCGCAAACGAGCAGGCGGCACTGTTCTGTGGTACAGGCTACAGTAATAGTAATAGTAATAGTACAGCAATAGTAATGGTATCTCGAGAAGGAATATTTTATGGCTCAGAAATGCCTTGTTTCCAAAATGCGAAAGCAAGAACTCAACATGGAACACCAACAATTTATAACACCCTTAAAAATTTCGTCTAAGCTTCCAGATACCTTGCAGGTTAAAAGCCTTTAGCGTGTATACGAGCTTTGTGTCTATAATTAAGCTAGACACGAGGAAACAAATCACGCTGAAACAAATAACTGATGATGTAGAAAACGATAAATATAGCACAATTTTAACCTCCACTGAGGATGTCATATTTTGCTTCAAATGTAGAAGCCTAGGACAGTGTAGGGAGATAATTGACAGCCTTGGGAGCCACAGCGATCGAAATCGAAGGGATGGAAGAGAGAATTTGGCTGGATTCAGGCAAGCTCTCTCGCTAAATAAAGAATTAAATATTCGTCGGGAGAGCTCGAAAACCCTAAACCTACCACAGGAGATAAAACTAGTGCAAAAGTTGCATGGTATCGTATGGCATATTGTCATGTAGTGGTGACGGCAGTCGAAGCAGCGATGAAGACGGACAAAACAGTGTTCTAAAAGAAAACCGTTTATTGGGCTGACTTGCAACCAAAATGGGCTGAATCACTCGATCGGCGGCGGCGAAGCGACAAACGTGCCCGGCGGTCGTCGAACAGAATGCCCGCCGCTGTCGGCCGTGCTCAATTCAAAAGCTTATAGCGAACTTTAGAGATAAAGTGTGCAAAGTTTCTAGAACATTCCGGAACAACGTAGAATCATCAGCTCTGCCTGGATGCGATCAATCGAGATAAATGTAGTCGCGTCTTGCGTCGCAAACAAAGCGATGAAGTGGTGTGGCGGCAGATTTGAAAAACGAACAGTGCAAATATTCGCGGCAATATTGAGATTAACTTTGGAAAGCAGCTAATGCGTTTCGAGAGACGACATAGTGGAGAGCTCCATGTTTATTATGACTATGCGGATTTATTTAACGCACACCACAAAAGAGAACACTAGTTATACGCGGACCGGCGTTCACTACACAATTTATTTCCATTTTCTCAGTAAAATTGCAATCACTGTCGCGTGTCCGTAAATTCGGTATAATTTCTCAGAGTTGCCTGCTGTAGTTCAATGAAGTGCCAACAAGGGCGGGATTCAAATCTATAAATGCGCTTTTAGTTATCTGATTCTCGGCGCTTGATAGAACACAAGATTGTTTGTTTAAATTCTTTAAAAATACCTCTGCTTTCTGAGGAATCCTCGAATTTTTTAATGGTCGAAGATTCCATTTGCTATAGCTCTTTTGTTTCTTTAGCATGACTGAAGAATTCAATCTTTTTTTTGGCGCTCACTTATTAGATACCAGAAGTAACAAATGAATATGATTGTAGTAATGCTAATATAAAAAAATTCAGGGGACGCTTTGAAAACCTGTGCTGTGATAGGCAGTTGCTTCCACAACGGACTGCTGTCAAACGAAACGAACGATTGCTGTCAATATGGGTTAAGACAATCGAAGATGCCTATCTTTCCGATCTTTCTTTCTTCGGGGTACGTGAATAGAGTTCCGAACAAAGACTGACATTAAAACAACCTGACCAGAGCCAGCTAGAAACCTCGCGCTCGCAAGTTGAAGAAAAAAGCAGAAAGACACAATGACGAGAGCTGAGGATTTCGTCCTCTCTTCTGCTCTCGCCCTTGTGCCTTTGCGCTTTTTCTTCCTCATCATTAGCTACCAACAAGCTCACAATTACCACCTTTTTCGGCAGGCAAGGTCGTCGATAATTGAAATAGAGATTTGAAGCCTGAGCTGCACAACCACATTTAGCGGAAGGTGTCACGAGGACACAATTTCTACACGAGCACCTGACCTAAGCTTATTGAGATTTAAATTATTGCGTGCCCAATGTGCTTGTTCGGTTATAGCATTGCACAATAAATGCTGCCAGCATGTAGATAACTATCCATCTGTGATGTTTCAAATTTAAAAACCAATTAAGCACGGCACGTATTGAACAGGGTATAACCCAAAGCTCAATCCTGAGAGACTCAAAAGGTATGGAGTAGCGTGGTATACTACCAACTCTTGATTTTAGTAGGAAACGCTTGTGAAGGTTCAACTTTATACAAATTTACTGCTACGACAAGCTTGTTGCAGCTGCGAGTATGGAGTGGCACTTGGAGAGTGTAGTTCATGTCACCTGAAAGGCTTTAGAGTCGCGGCGTCCTTGGTACTGGAAATTGATAAAAGACGCGCTTTCAGTGCTACTGCCGTGACATAATCTGCCTGATCATCCCACTGCATTGGAACGCCTCTCCCATGTCTCTCCAGTTAACCCTGTCATTTGCCAACTACGGCCACCGTATCTCCGCAAACTTCTACACCTCATCCACCCACCTAACTCTCTGGTGCTACCTGCTACGCATGCCTTCTTTTGGAATCAATTCCGCCTCTCTTATTAAGTACCAGTTGTTATTCTGCCTTCGCATTACTTGCTCTGTCTAAGCCCATTTC
>JARKHS020023545.1:0-12482 GCA_030143305.2 Amblyomma americanum | reverse complement strand
GGCAGTGTAGGTAGTATCAAAGCCTGCCCAAATGATGTGGAAAGCCTACAAATGAGACAAATAACATCAGTAGTGTAAATACCCTTTTCAAATCTGCCCCAGAGTCGAGAAAAATGGGCATAGAGAAGCAACTAACCAGGGCACTACCACCTATGTTCTAGGCTGGTCCACTGGATCTTCTTCACCCTCTGAAATAAAGTCAGATGATGAGGTGGCATGCTCAGAGTCACTGCAACCGAGATTGCCGACAGAATCAGCGCAACTGAATCATGCGACAGGCCTCACTTCAGGGTGCTGGCCGTGCTGGCAGAGGCTCTTATTCTCAACTTCTGCACTCCGCTCTTTTCACACGCAGTTCAAAAATCGCTGCTGCATGGAAAAAGGCAAACTGAAGAGAAAAATAGACTGTAGTTTTCTAGCTTTAAGGAAATGGCAAAGCTTGATAAAGAATAGCGTGGGAGCTATTGAAACTGGCATCCACATCAATCATTAGAATGCTAACAATGGTCAGTGGGTGCGGTAGGAAATAGTTAAACGATGCTGTCAAGTGTCAACATTTTGATTGCTTTGGGTGGTATTGCAGTTGGCCAATGGTGTGAGCGGACGACGACGGCTGTGGTGTGTCCTCAAAAACTTCCAGCTTTGCCTTTGGACAAGCCCAGAGGACGCTAGGCATCTACCACCAGTTCTGAGCATCCCAATCAACACGGTATGCCTCCATTCTTGACTTTCCTGCCTAAAATAGTTTATGCTGCTCGCAAAATGCAAATACACTGATGTAAGAATTAAGTGGACACCAGAGAACCCCAGGTACTTGAAATAAATCCCGAGCCCTCCAGTATAGCGTTCCTTATGGCCCACAGTGCTTTGGCACATAAAAATCCATTACCATCAGCTAGATAGTTGTTTTTTTTTTTTTTGCTTGCATGTGCTCGTGTCTCCTCTGCATTTGTTGATGTGGGTAGCACATATGATGAGAACCAGAGGGGTTTCATATAAACAGCCCTTTTCAGTCTTTTCTTTCATCCTTTGCCCTCCTTTGAATTCTTTTGTCGCGTCAATGGAAATGAAATAACTACCATTGGTTGGTGTCCTTATTTAAAAGAAGGGGGAAAGTATTGTCAAGGATTATATTAAAAAAAAAACTGACAAAGAATGTGCAGCATGAGGGCTTATGTTTGGCTGAGCATAAGAACATTACACATGCTGTGCTGGACTGGCTCCTATGCCATTAAATGCATATCTCTGCCAGTCAGTCATTACACCTTCAGGACTTGTGTACAATATATTTGGGCCATTAGCCATTGGAACTAATAGGTGGTCAAAGCTTTCAGCAGTGCCAAGAGAAGGAAACATCTCGCAGATGGATTTACAGCTTTGATAAACTGATTTTCTAGTGCCATTTATTTTTAATATCCAAGGGTTATTTTTTGTTCACATATCACATTCTTTTAGTGCTTGGGGGAGTTTCTACAACACATTTTGAAGGTAGTGAACAATTGACCCAGCCATCAGCTCATTATCATGTGCAGCAGAGAATGTACAGCCATGGCAAAAAGTGTTTTTTTTTTTCTGCGCTCATTTTGGACCCCCACCATCCTTGTGGGTGGCACGTTGAAAGATGTGTGCAAAAAATACCAGCTGGCTGGCATCTAGCAAACACTGTGGGAAAGGCGGTGATTGGCAGGAGTGCAAGAAACAAGTGACTGAAAAATGGAAAAACGAACCATAGAGGCCTGCCAAGTATGAGAGAAAGCATTTTGAGAACTACACTGAATTGTGTGTTGCAAAATAAAGCAATGAACTGAGCATAGCGTGACAGTGTTCGTGGGCATCACCTGCTCCTTGGAGGGTCACAGTTTGTAGCATGCTATTAGTAATGCGAGGAGAGAAAGAACTGAAGGTAATAATGGCAATGGTTGATTTTTTTAAACTTTGTTAATAAAAAATGGAAGAGTTACGTTTTTGGCAAGTTGGTTCTTCATGCTTTTGGAAATTTTTGCGCACGCAACGGACAGGACATGAGAGAGTACACACGCAGACGCAAAGTTCAATGAAATCCATTTTAAGTTTGCGCCTTTGTGTGTACCCTTTCTTTTCCTGTCTGTTGTGTGTGCAAAAATTTTCAAAAAGATAAAAACTATAGCTGCCAGGTTCAAAGAGAACGCATTAGGGAGATCTGACCAGGGGGTGAGGGGTGGGGGCAGAAAGAAACGGGCATTTTGAATGACTGAATTTTTTAATGAGTTGCAATGAACAAAAGAGTAATTGAATTGTTTTTGCACCCAAACTAGCAACTGTGGAAATATTGGGGGACAGCCTTCCGCCCCGCACTCCCACTCCATGGATGCAGCGTTTCTCCTCGCTAACCGCAGAGGGGTTCGTGCTCGAGGGAACAAGGGAAGGGACGACAAAGCATGAACACTCGTATGCTATTTATTACACTTGCAATTAATACACCGAGCGGGCCACCTAGCTACAGAACATCGCGGCATTCCTCAGAAATAGAAGGCTACGTAAGAAGGGCTTCTGACTTACCGGCTGGGGCTGGGGCACGACTTCGGAGGTATCGGTGGTGAATGTTTGCATATGCCGACAACGGCAGCCGGGTTTTCCCGTGTGTGCTGCATTCTTGGGGATAAGCCATTCCCGAGCATTTGCTGAGGAAGGTGCCGAGAGTGCACGTTTGCTGCATTCACTTCGCTGCCTGGAACCAGAAGTCCAGTGGCAAAGCACGATAGATCTCCGTGCGGCTCCAACCGCTTGTGACGCTGGCCGGATCCCAAAGAGACTCTCCGGCTACGCGGAGTCCCGCGTAACCTTCGAAGTGGCGCTTCTGTCACTGCTTCCGCTTCCCCCATGAGGGAGACTTCCCTCCTCGCCCAGCCAGTGCTGTCCTGACACACGATGATAAAGGTGGTCAGCTGCGTCGAAACGGAGGGGGGAACAGGTTTTCCACACAACATGATACGTCACTGGTCACTTTTGAAAAATCTTCGACATGGCAGACACCGCCCTTTTCAGGAAGTCCTTGGAATACTGCCGAGCACAACAATGTTTGCCCTTGCGATGCTTCGCCAAAGGAACATGACCGACGCTCGTGTCAAACATGGATGCTTGGAACTGAGTAAGATTGTTTTTCACAACACTGCACTTCCTCTCACATCCAGTCTTGCTGTGCGATGCGGTTAACTTTCAAAAGCCCATCTGCGCCTTTTAGCTGGGAGATGGTGCTCCACTGTCTTTCAGCTTGTTCCTCATGCAGCACATCTGCAGGAATGTCAAAAGCCTGCAGCTTCAAAAATTCTTTTTCCAGCAAGTTGAGAGCTTCCTGTTTCGACTCTTGCTGCTCCAATGGAAATAAGGCCGGAAACCGCTCCACAAAGAGGAGGATGTTTTGAAGTGACATGGCTTCAATGGACCTGAGATCTGCAATTCGTGCATTAATCTATGCGTCATGACCCAAAGGAAATTTCAGGCGAATATAGCTGTAGGCAGTGACCATGTATTTCCGAACAGCCTGAAAAGAATTCCTCTTTCTTGCTTGGCTTGAGTCCATGAACGAAGCACCTAGCTTCCTGTCCAACCACAAGGTCTTCATCATCCTTCTGGGCGTGTCTCGCCTTTTGTAGTCAACTGGAAGTGGGTACTTGTGCTCCCTGAACGGGGCTGACCTCACAAACCTTGAAAGGAGGTTTTCAAGAAGCTCCATAAGTAGTGACTGCAGCACATGTATCTGAAGAGCTTTTGCTTGCAGATTGAGTGCCTCAAATGCGGGAATTGTAGTCACCAACGAAAGACAGCATGCTTTTTTGAGATCAGAGCTTAAGAACATGGAACAGCCATTCCTCACCTGTTATGCATGGTGACCCCTCAGTCTTGTCTTCCACACCAGTGCCTTAGTTTTTTCGTCGCCACTGGTGTAGTCTCAGCCGAAGTCTTTCTTCTCTTCTGTTTGTCAGAATGTTCTACGGTTGTACAGTTTTCGTTTGCACCACTGGTGTCTTTGGAATTTGATAGTACGACAGAAATTGAGGACTTGTGGCTTCTTTCTTCACCTCATGGTGGAAAAAACTCAGCCGAGGTGCTCATTGATTTAGTAGCCTTTCCAGGCATTTCCCAAGCGACAGCCGCCGACTAAACCAAGCACTGGAGCCCAAAGCCAACAAAGCACAGTAGAAAACTCTGGATGACCATGTGGAGGTGGCCGAGTGATGCCTAGTGCTGCCTGAAGCAAAAACTAGCACAAGTGGAGGAAAACCGTGGGCAAAATCAGACCCAAGCACCGCGCTTGCGCCACTCCAGTCAGCTGCGTAGATGAAAGACAAGGCGGCGCTGTGTTCTCATAAAGAACAAAATAAAGGTTCTTTCTTGCCTGACGTGGGCATCCTCACGGGGGCGAGCCCTTATGAGGGCATCCTCATCCTCGCCTCTTGAGGGTTTCACTCGGTGAGGTGAAGGTGAGGGAAAATGAGCGCCTAAAAATTTGTTAGGGTGAGGATGGAAAAGATAAGTTGAGAGTGACGCCGTGTCACAAAGTTCGTGCCTATCACTGCAGAACACGCATGGACTCGGTGGTGGCGTCTAAATCAATATTATTGAGTGCACTTAAGAGTACTTGTGTGCTTTGAATGTGTGTGAAAGTATTGGTTTTTATTTGTATTTCCTTTTAATCTTTTTTCTCTTCCTTTCTAATCACACACCTACTCATTAGCGTACAGTCGTAAGGCATATATTAGGTTCACCTTTGTTCACCAAGAAGCAACACAGTTTTGTGGCCTATGTTGATAAAGTAAAACAAAGGTTTTGTGGCCTATGATTTGCATACTCACTTAGTAGTCTGAAAGTGCTGGGTTCAATTCCCCGCACCTTCGCAAAAAAGTTTTATTTTCATTTGATCCCACAGTGACGTCATGTGGGATTTTTGGGACCACTGCTGCTAGACAGCGCCAATGCCAGGTTTTGTTGCCGATGAGCCATACAATGCTTTTGTGTTAAAACAACTGAGCAAGAGCTGTAGTTTAACGACAAGGCTACAAACGTCTTCTTTGGGCGCCTGTTCTGCTCTCCAGAGGTTTGTTGATGCCCCTTCCCTTTCTGAACGCGGGCACTGTTGCAGATGTGGCCAACAGGGGCACGCACGCAGCTGCATGGTGGAAACTGCTTCAAAGATAAGCGTGCTTGAGAGCTTGGTGTCGAACCCAGGCACCCTGCTGGTTCGCTGCGCATAAGAGGGCCGAGGCTTTGTCTCGCGTTCCTTGGCCCAAGAGTGCAAGGGCTGTTTCGTGACTTGGATGACTGCGGGCTCCCATTCCTTCACCGTTTCCTTTTGTGGTATTCATCAAGCAGAGGGCAAAGGAGCTGTGCACCGAGCTTAAGCTCGAGTGCCTAGCACAATTCATGAATAAGAGCGCATTCTCCTGGAGGAAAATGTTCTTCACAGCTAAAACTAGAAAAAATGATTGTCCACTTCGCGTTATCTTGCCTGAAAAGGAATTTGGCAGAAATCTGTTGTGGTGTATGGGGTCATTCCACGCCAAACGTTCCAGACATTGCGCTCGAATATCTCCAGTTTGTTCCAAAAAATTCATAGAAACTAATGTGCGTAATCAAGCCTGAAATATTTTTGCAGAAAAAATTTATTCATGAGGTGAGGGCAGTTTGAATATTTAGGAAAGGCGAGAAACCGGGCACTGCTTTGGCAATAACGCTTTAAAAACTTCTCTAAATATACGTTTTCTACGCTACGCTACGTTTTAAAATTTTCTCTGACGAGAAATTTACTCGGGCACGTTTTAGCGAGGTTTTTAAACAGCAGTTTGTTCCGAATGTATCTTTGCATTATGTCCAAGTATGTGACACAAACAGTCGGTAGATGTGAACGCCGCAGTGAACCTAAGTCCAATCACATGAATTTTTATGCATCTTTTATTTCGGTGATTAGTGACGACTGAGGTGGTCATGTACATGACTCAGCGCCATTAACATAGGATAACTGCGCACGGCAGCAGGAATGTCCATGCAACGAACGTTGCAAATAGCATCCTTCTTCGAAGTCAAAATACAATAAGAGTAATAAGAGCAATATAGAGTGCACATCGGATGTACCGTACGCAGCAGAGCGTGAGACAATTTCTACGACTGTGCTGGTTTCAATCTCCACGCACACCGCTGGCAGAAATTGATGAATCTATGGCAGAGACTGATGAAGTGGATTTGTTTGCTTCATATGCAATGTGTATTTATGCTGCAAAGGGCAGCTGCCTGCCTTTTGCAGTTCGACCTATCTGCACATGCCTGAGCAAACAAAATGTGCAGCTCTAAAAAAAGCATGAGCACTAAACCTAATGAAATCCGACTGGTTGATTTAGAGGGTTATAAATATATAGCACATTGATCTTGAGTCTATAGGCTTCATATAAGCAGCCATTTCCAAGAAATAAAAATGTCTAAATATGTTCTTAACAAGATCTTACGAAGAAGTTTTCTAGATCTTTTTTGGCGGAGCATTAGCAGTCATATCACACCTCTTTTTGCTTAATTGTCTACAGAACATCTGAAAACAGATTTCTTCTGGACATTACCATATACTTTTGTAGACGTTTGTTACACTTTGCGTAGCCCTTCTTGTGTTTCATGGGAGACAGCACGCTGCATACCCTCATTTTTCTTCTCTTGGCTGCCCTGCACCAAAGAGGGTCTGTTCGAACTTCGAAAGCGAAAACGATCTCGTTTATTGCATACCATCTGCCGAATGTCACATGATATATTCTTTAGCTCCGGCCCTAAAAATGCACGACAGCGAGCGATGGCAATCTGAAATTATCTGGCCTTAAGTGTCGTGCCATGCCAGGTGCAGTGTTCTGCGGTGAAGAGGCATTAAGAGACGGCACAACTTGTGGTGTGAGAGATCAATTTCAAATATTCTGTTCTCGCTTTAAACAAAAATTACCTCGATAAAAATTTGAGAAATGAAAGGCAATAAAGTGTTCTACGTAACCCGCTTTTGTTTGTATTTTTACTTGGACCACCTCAGGGTGAAATTAACGAGCGTTTTTGGCTCAAAACGCACTTTTTTGCAACTTTGGTATTTATTTTTTACTTTGATGCACGCAATTTCATCACCTGTTACATTTGTTATAGGTACTAGACATCTAGGGAAACAAAATGGCTATTTCCGAATTTCCGAGAACAAGTTGATGTTTTTCAAAAAAGACGACAAAAATGGTACATTTTCATACTCCTTTTCAATTTAAAAAAAATATTTATGCATATAAAGCTGCAGAACTACTTGCTGTTGGGCTAGTTGGTTCATCATAAAGTTGAATGGCACAAGGGAATGAACACAAAAAGACACAGAGACAGAAAGAGCGCCTACTACCAGTTGGTAGTAGGCGCTCTTTCTGTCTCTGTGTCTTCCTGTGTTCGTTCCCTTGTGCCATTCAACTTTAAGTATAAAGGTGCATTCTCCAAATTATATCGAAAGTCAGAATCTGTGCAAATGTCAATAAAAAAAGTTGTGAAGTGTTTTGTAAAAAACTGAATTTTTTATTAATTGGTAATTTTGATTGGTAATTTTTTGGAACAAATTTGAGATGGTCGAGCGCAACATCTGGGACATTTGGCATGGAATGACTCTGTGTTAAAAAGAACCGACATATTCTCGAAGTGGTTGACCAATTTTTGCTCAGGACATTCTTGGAGGTGATATGTTTTCTTGAGGATCAGAAAACACTTCTGCACTCCGCCTTTTCGATCGACATCAAGGACTTGTTTTACTCAAAGGAAGAATTGTTTTTGGCGTTCAAGAAGCCATTGAAACCGATGGTGTTCTGCCTTTTCAAAGCAACACTGGTGTTCCGGACAGTGGTTTCCTTGAGTTTAGTACTAAACTTCTGTGCTCGTTCTACCTTCTCTGTTTTGGAAAATGCATGTTCGTTCCGACATGAAATATGTATTGGGTCCTGCATTGCCACTGTTTTGAGTGGCATGTTGCTCGCGTCTAAGAAGCAGGGTCTGTCTCTTTTCTTAGAAGCCTTCCCAACTGTCATCGAGACATCCAGCTATGTCGATGACCACCTTGTCCTTTTAGATCATGCCCGTGAACCTCCTCAGACCGGCATATCTGATGTTCAAGAAGTTTTTCGTGGTGTCCTCGCCCTGCTTGAGGTGACCCATGAATTTCCTCTAAAACACTCTCATTGAATTTCTTGACCGAAGGTTGGTTTTTTATTATTCCCATGATTTCTAGGCCTGTGATTCAAGGCAGAGAGAAAGAAGAAAACAAATTACAGCCAACGCGAAGTATGTGTGCTAGCATGTGTTTCATTTTGTTTTCGGTTCGAGGCTAGGGTTTAAAGATCAGGCTTCTGGTAAATGTGGGTGAAATGTGGGTAGCGCACTATAAAATTTTGGGATTTATTGATGCACCTTAAGAGGGCAACAAGATAGCGGTGTGTCCTGGATCCATTGTACACAAATGGAAGTTTATGAAGACAATGGCATGCAATGTACAGCGCAAGAGAGTGTCAGTTAAAGGGCCTCTGAAAGGGCCTCTGAAAGGGGCTCTGAAAGGGGCTCTAATAAAGCTCCAGTATGGCTGGGATGTTAAAGCACGCCCCTTCACAAATACTGTCCAGCAAGAAATTTTCTAATGCGCTTTGTAGAGGCTGAGTTACCTGTAGTCAAAATTTGAACTTCAGCGTCTTCACGCTTTTCCCTCTCCTCTCGTCACTTTTTGCACGCTGGAAGGTTGGCGCTCCTCCGCCAGCCCTTCCTCCAGGGGAGAGCTTCCTGACCTGCCAAAGGTACGCGGCTTATTGGCCGCGGCCTTGGTAGCTGCCCGACGTCTGAAAGAATCTAACTAGTAGCCACCTCTCAACATGTATACGTAGATGCGAGCGACGGAGGAGGGTGCGAGCATGAAAAAGTCGCCAGGAAGGGCTCGCCAACTTTCGCACGTGATTGTGCGTCCTCAGTTGCGTGTAGAAGTGTATTATTTGGCTCAGGTTTTCATGACAACACAATGCAGTGATGGAGCGAGTTGATGTGCTTTCCTCGGAAGGTGTTTCAGAGCCCCTTTAAACATAGGGGAGGTCATTGGTTGTGGTGATCGGTTATGGCAATAGCATAGTGCTCTCGTCCAGTGGCCAGTGAAGCTGTTCTGTTCACGCTTCTGTGGGTTCAAAACCCAGGCGCGGAGCAGTCGCAGCCATATTTATTTTATTTCTGCAGGTCTGGCTTTTCTTTTTTCGAGATTGGAAGCCTTAGTGCTCGCACACTGAAAAACAAGGTGCAACACCACTCCTTGCATCCACAATTTGTCTCGCCGCATTAGGAGAGTCGGGCAACGTGCCAACGTGGACGTTATGTTCTCCGCTCGTAACAAGCTTTCAAGGCTTTGCAATCTCTTAAACCTGCCTAACGGAGAGGGCAGCGCATGTACCATGAACCACAGATTGCAGTTCGTGCCGTGCACTATCGGAGTTGACTCCATTCCCTTAATCTATGGTGCGGTGTACACTGGCCAATCGGTAGCTGCATAAATGATCGCTGTACGTAATTACCAACATAATGTGGAAAAAGTTGTTTCTGGGCACCTTGGTGTCCACTGCATGAATTCCGGCTGCCTGTCATGCTTCAGAAGCTGCTCCATAATCACAAAAAATGGCAATCGACTTATCAGAGAAATCATTAGAGGGAGCCTTCAAAATTAACAGTGCCAAAAGCTGCTGCGTGAACATCCCTTCAATCACTTTCACTGAAAGAGAAAAGGTGTACCTTCCGCTAGCGAGAACTGTCATTGAACGGAGGTGTTTCTTTCTCCCGTCCCATGGTCTTCCGTGCGTTTTTTTTTTCCCTCTTCAGTCATCAATGTTCTTGCCTTTATACGGCTGTCTTCTTTTGGGGTAGCCCTTCATTCCCCCTTATTTTTGTAATTTGTTTTTCAGGCTTTGTTTCTGCCTCTGCTTGGAGCACATTGGTTTGTGGCCTCACTCCACTGTGCTTACAGACGGTTTTTGCTCTCTGTGCCTTCGATGTTTCTTGAGGGCGCCTTGCTTGGGCGAAGTTTTTCGCAGCTGATTATTGAGAATTTCAACTGTTGAGGGGCTTCGCCTAATTTTTTTGTTGTTTATTTTGCCTTGTGTTGCTTTTTTGTTGTTTTTTTTCCCCTCCTTTTGATTGTTTTCGTATCCTGTGTTCATATCCTTTGTCGCTCTACCCGTTTCGCCCTTCGCTCTACAGAATAAATGCAAAGTTGAAAGTCAGTGCCCGCTTGTTTCTCTCACTGTCTCCTGTCTGTACCACGCTGTGTTTATATTTGCTTTTCTTTCGAAATCTAGCCTGAGTGCCTGCATGCCGTTCCTTTAGATCGCTTTCCTTTACTATGGGGACGTGGCGGTGGGAAAAAGGTGAACTGAGCAGTTTGCTTGGAGGAGGTCAGTGCCTGCATTGTGTGTGAGGTCAGCAAGAGTTGTGGCTGAAAAGCGAGCCTCTGGCCGGGGTCTGGTTCGTCAAGTGTGCTAACGGTGGCCCCGAAGATGAGTGGCCGAAGCTCATCTGCACCCGCAACACCACATCAGCCCTACAGCAGGCATCTGGTGCCCGGCTAGTCCGGCGGCGCTTGTTGCAACCGAACCTAGCCACTCCACAGATAAGCCACCACTTCACCCCGCTCTTTCGAACTCATTTTTTGTCCTTGTAGTTAGAACTTTGTACCTTGTGTTGTACTTTGGACTGCTTTGTTCAATCGCATACCATTGTGCATGTTTATGAAACTTTTTCAATCACTATGCCAGCATTATCAGTGTTTTCACTCCATTATACCCCATCTCTTATGTTATCTATGTAACTTTGTAATAACCATATCGTGAACCAGATGTGTGCTCACTACCTACCCTTAGTAGATGTATTCCCTTATCACTTTCAGCGCCTTGCTCCCAATTGTAAACTGCTGTTCCGCTCCCAGACGGTTGAAGATTACTTTGGTTTTCTGCACATTAATTTTCAGGACCGGCCTACTCTTCTGCTTATCTAACTCATTTATCATAATTTGCAATTTATATCCTGAGTGACTCAGAAAGGCAATGTCATCAGCGAATCGCAGAATATTTAGGTATTCTCCATAACTCTTATCCCCAGCTGTTCCCAATCCATGCCTCGGAACACTTCTTGTAAACAGGCGATGAATAGCATTGGCGAGATTGTGTCTTCTTGTCTGACACCCTTCCTGATTGGAATTTTATTGCTTAGTACTTACAGAGGACTATGGTGGCTGTGCAGCTGTTATAGATATCTTCCAGTATTTTTGTACAAGGCTCATCTATGCCCTGATTCTGTAATGCCTGCATGACTGCTGAGGTTTAGACTCAGTCAAATCCTTTCTTGCAATCTATAGGAGTTAATTATATTGTACGCATTTTTTTATCATTTCATTGATAGTGTGAATGTGGTCTATTGTCCAGTAGTCTCTACGGAAGCCTGCCTGTTCATTTCGTTGATTAAAGTTTAAGGTTGTCCTGACTATATAGCAATTACCTTCATGAATACCTTGTAGGCAACAGACAGTAAGCTGATTGGTCTGTAATTTGATACATGCATGCATGTCCCAATAAAATCAGTTGAAAGTCTGCACTTGTCCCTTCTTTTACGGGGTTGTCTTTGTCTTTCTAGCGCAGTAACAGTCTTTCCATCATGTAACTTTTTAAATCATCAATTGTGTCCGCTTCACTCCCTTGCCTTTTGGTAATCACGTTGTTAATATTAAGCTGTGGTGTGGTAGTGTTTTGTTGAAACTTGATTCAGAGTAAAGTGTTTTGTTGTCTGGAGGGCTATGTGCGCTCCGTCCCTTCGGTCAGCAGCTGATCAAGTGTGACCCCTATCACTGGTCAGTCGTCAGAATCTCCCTCTTGCGCGCGTGGTGTGGAGTTGTTTTTCACTCCGTCCTCTCCAAACTTATGAAGTGCACATCGATGGGCAGGTTGGCCCGATTATATAAGGCAGTGTCTCTTCTTCTGGCATCTGGGAAAATTTTCAGGTTGAAATTCTCCTGGCTCTCGCCTCTGATTGGCTACTTGGGGCTCCAAGAAAAATTTTCTGTGCTTTTCACGGTCATGCGTGGTGCAGCATCCCGCATTTATTTCCATATTATTTATTTGTACATAATGTATATTACCCCCTATCCCTATCCTTTCTTACTATCGCTCCCCCCCCACCCTTTTTTTCCTCTCCCTGTCCTCTTGTTCCCGCTAGTCGCAGCTCAGGTGCTTCAGGTTCTGATGGCAGGTGCCGCGGCTGCGGCTATCAACATCTTTTCCTTCTGTTTTTATTTTATTAATAAATAGCCGCTTACAACAACAACTTTTCACGGCCCCGATTCTCCCGGCACAGTTCATTTTAGTTGCTGCCGGGGGAACTACCAGACTTACCTGGCTGTTGCCAGTGATCAGCTACAGCATGAGCGCAGCACCTTTGTTATACCA
>JARKHS020023544.1:0-49223 GCA_030143305.2 Amblyomma americanum | reverse complement strand
AAACATATGAATCACCGAAATCAAGGTGCATAGAAGAATATTTCTATTATTTTTTATTTGTAGTGCTGGTCAGTGGGGGAATTATACTTCGATTAATCTGTCGCTTAAATAAAATTACTTATAAAGCAGCAGAAAAACAACCATGCCGCCGGTGGGATCCGAACGCACGATCTCCGAATATCGCGTTCGGTGCTCAGCCAACTGAGCTACGGCGACGGCTGGTAGAGCACCGGAAGCGAAATTCGGAGTTCGTGGGTTCGGATCACAGCGGTGGCATGTGGCTGTTTTTTCTTCTGCTTTCTAATCAGTTGTCTTTAAAAGTAATTACCCTATTAAACTCCCATTGATGAACACCACAAATTATATAAAACATCCCCCATGCTCCTTGGTTTCGGCGACTGTTGGCTTCCGTCGTGCGTCTGCGTGCGTGCGCGCGCGTATGTGTGTGTTGCCATGCTACTTGTTAATCACTGCACGTTAACGCACGCAAAATAAAATGTCGCAGCGAAGCCCTGCTCTGACCAAAGCGCAGATAACAAGAACTGGCTGCTCATTTCACAAGGGCATGGCATGCAGTTGCGCCTCGGCTACAATTAACTATAGTACCTGCGCCACACGCGGACCAGAAATGCCAGTACATGCTTAATGCTTTATTTGTTAATGTGATTATTTTTAGAGTTTGTGCTGCACGTCCAGATTTAATGTCATTATATGTACGTCGCGATGACAAACGCCTGCAAGCCCATCAAAAACTGTACTGGATTATAAGAGTTGCTAGTGAGCATAAAATCTCGGCATAGTTGTCTATATGGAACATAAACTATTTTGCGCAATATGCTCCTGTGGTTGACAAGTCGAAAATGTAGCCTTAAATTCGCGCGTCAGCCATCGTCGGCGCACAAGCCGAGAGAGTCTGTCAGAAGTGCCGGTGATAATGGCTCCGTTCGCATCGAAAAAGCCGTACAGATGCCTCATTTAACTTAAGGTTATCAATAAATAATTTGCTACCTGATAGGAAGTTGTTACTAACAAATTTTCACTCTTTTATGCGCGTGGAATGGGGTCGAGAGTACGCATTTCTCGGGCGAATGTGTGTGGCGAACTCAGTAGGTGGCGAATGGCAGTAAGGCTAATGCTATTAAATTTCCGCGTGTGGCATCGCCAGAATGCCATTAGAACTTAAGGCAATAAGCATTTACTGACATTAAATTTGCCCGTGTAGTGCGTGTATAATGCCTGGCACATTCCCTGTAACCTGGAGCTCATGTGCGGGCATGGTTTGGCTGGGTGTCATCAATGCGTTTAACATCTCGGTTCGTTTACGCCAGAATCGTTCACGGCACTGCACTGCCCGCTTGTCAAGTGAGCGACTTCACCGCGGAGTTGCTCACGAACAGCCCACACTACTTACTCTGGCATATCGATGCCCTCATATTGTAACCAAATGCAGAACAAATTACGGTACACAAATGGTAAAATTTGCATTTCCTACACTCCTCAACAAATCATAAAAAGAAACGACCACTGACATATCCACAGTAACGTCAAAATGACTGCGTGCTATGTTTGTCCAACGATGTGCTACGATGTCTATTTTTCAGTATCTTCGTGCTATTCTTTACACATTCATTACACCTGCCTTGCGTTTCTTCATATGATGCAGTAATTCTGACATATGTTTTCGAATGAGTGTTCGTGCTTCCATAGCCGTGCACAGTATTGTCCTGTGTGCTGGGTGGTCAGGGCTTTTCAAGCTGCCCATACAGCTTTTATCTGGCCTTCTCGCAACATTCTTTTGTTGTTGAGGTATAAACTTTCAATTTCAAGGTAAGTCCTCAAAATAATAAAAAAAACTCCACCACGGACTGTTCAGCAGAGATTCACGAAAGAATTTTGCACGCGAATTTTGACAATCAGGAATTCGGTAAATATAGCTTCGTCTTTGTCCTGGCCGGTATTGTATTCTCGAGCGGTTGCATTTAATTTCTGCTCTCATTTTTCCTTTTGGCTTGCGATTTAGTCGCATCGAGGGAAATAATTTTGCACGGGAAAAATCACATAGTCATTCAGCTATAGTGACAGCGCGCCGGATTGGAAGGATACGCAAACCATTTCTCGTCTGCGTCCCGCCATACATGCTGTTACTGAGAAATGATGCCACCACACCGACCACACCAGTTGCTAACAATGCTGCCTCGAAAGAACTGAACTGGCTTCACAGCAGCCATTCGCAGCGGAAGGACGGCACCTAGGAAGCAAGCCAAGAGATTCAAGAGTCATAGTGAGTGAGTGATTAAACGTTTCAATATCATAAACACCACCATCATCACCACTAGCATCGCTGCTACACCCAATGTAGGAAGAGGTCCTCTTCCACTGATCTTCAGTAAGCCATGTCCTACACGTTTCCTTTCCCTCATCATTCACTTCAGTCCCCCAGAGCTTATACGTATATATTGGACCCGCCGCGGTGGCTCAGCGGTTATGGAGCTCGGCTGCTGACCCGAAAGACGTGGGTTCGATCCCGGCCGCTGCAATCGAATTTCGATGGAGGCGAAATTCTAGAGTCCCGTGTACTGTGCGATGTCAGTGCACGTTAAAGAACTCCAGGTGGCCGAAATTATCCGGAATCCTTAACTACGGCGTCCCTCATAGCCTCAGTCACTTTGGGACGTTAAGTTCTCATAATCCAAAGCATGCTCACTGGCACGCACAAAAAGAGAACGTATCCAGTTGAAGCCCAAAGTACGGAACCCTGAACGCGACGGCCATGCTGTCCACCTTGTCAACCAGCCATCGCTGGTCTGCGAGTCAGGATGTTTCAATTAAAATTGCAGAAGTTCCTGCTAATCCAGCAGTGATACGTGTACGTGTACGTTAGTGAACTGCTGCAATACGCGGACGATCAGATAGATACTTCACTAACAGCCCTCAGGCAAAAGTGCTCTGATAATAGAGGAAGTGGAGACATCGACGAGCAGGCTTCGCGTGCTTTGCGCGTGCTGCACGTCAGCTGCGCGGGTCTGCGCGCTGGACGATGCTTTGCGGTGTCGGCGGCGGTCGGCGACGCGGCCGTTCTGGTCTAGACCACACGAGACACCCTCGTTGGCGGCGTTTTTCCCGGCAACGCGTCGTGCATTGTCTACAGCCGAAAGGAAGCCGCTGTGAGGCGCGCGAAACGGCGACCGTTCCTCCTGCGGACCGATTTTGCGGGAACCCTCTCCCCCGTAATTTTCTGCTTCTTTTTCGCCCCGCCAAACCCCTGCCGCGGTCATGGCTGCTGTGTCGAATCGCAATCCCATGCTCGGAGGAAAATACCAGAGCCGACGCCGAGAGAAAAGGCGAATGAACGAGCCGCGGACAGCAGGCCTTTGTTGTTGTCCCCTCATGTCCTTAGAGCATGTGAGGTTAAATTCCGCCCCCCCCCCCTTGTTGCGTGCCATTAGGTCCCCGGGAAACAATGAAAAGGAAAATCTGGTGAGCGGGCCGGATAGGAGATGCGGCATTTATCAACCTTAGGCCATTGCACCACTGTAGCCCCGGACAATTTCCAGAGGGAAAGGATGACGGCTTCATGCGCACATGCCCTGCTCGCCTGTGCACGCGGTCGGCTGGGCCAGCAGCACGAAGAATGCATGGTTTGCATTTATTTCTCAAGACCATAAGGTTTGAGACACTCCTTGTCTTGCTCGGAATGTAATTCTTTTTTTCAAATTTCTATATGCCGCCGCCGGTGTCGAAAAATAAAAATAGGTATTTAAAGTAACAGGTGCCTTGATATGCCGAACGATGAATTTCAACTCAAATTGACTGTGGCTTTCAGTTATCGCCCTTAGGCAAGTTCAATATCAGAGGTTAAATAGTAGCCGTAAACGTTCTGCAGAGAGCTAAGACCGCACACAGGGTGTTTGAACTCCCTGTGGCATTATTGTTTAAAAACAGAAAAACAACATTGGGACGAGGTTGTGGTTCCTGAAGACAACTGGCGGGAGTGGATTTGTAGTTTAAATTAATGGCAACCCCGGACCAGGACGATTGTTTTCTTTAACTACGAAGTTTTTGAGAAAGCTGTATAGCTTTCATTTGTATCAGTATGGCTGCGCTTGGGTGGATGCCAATGAGTAATTACTCCCTTATTATAGTAGCTCCATACTACCGAGAGTCCGATAAATGCGGGACAGGAGACGTCACCATTAATGACACTTGTTCTGTTTCAAAGGTGTTCTTTCAATGCTCGCATAAGCAACCAGTAAGGTTTCTAGCGGCACGCCACTGCCGCCATTTCAACTCTTGATCGGTGTACTCAAGGAATCTGAAAAGTCTGGAAGTCCCCTTCTCAACACGCGACCTCCTGCGCGGCACCTTCAGGTCAATAAAGACTGCACTGAGCGCCCTTGCTGTCGACGGCGATATGCAGCTTCAACATGCCACACGTGGTGCGGAGTTTTGGCTGTTTCGAGCTGTGTTAAAAAATTTCACTTTCGAATTTAGCGCGACGTGAATGAGAGTTTCTCTTCTACTTCCCCTGCCACCGTTTTGGATAATATTACGTGATGTACATTCCTATCTCACAGTACTGAACCCGCATAGAAACATTTGCCGACTGCATGCGCTCCATCGAGAGTGAATTTTGCTGCTTCTCAGCATATTCAATTCTAAATGTAAGGAAATAAAAGAAATGCTGGATAAGGCTTCACTGACATCTTCTGCAAGTTAATGCGCCCATTGTGGTTGAAATTAATCCGGAGCCATCCACTATGCGTCATTATACCATGACGCATAATGCTCAGCCACTAGGCCACTGCAGCGGTGACTTAGCGGTGGCCTAGTGATTGAGCATCCGCCACGCTTGCGGGAGGTGAGGGGTTCGATCCCCAGTGACGCCGGGTGCCCACCGGTGATACAACGTTCCCCTGGCCTTGTGCTCGGCTTATTCAGGGTGAAATGCTTGCGTAATGGGCCTTTGACCCACTTGAGCAGACGAAGAATACCTTTTCCCATAGCGCTCTTTGGCAGCAGATGCCCTTGCGCCATAAAAAAAAGGAATATGAAAGTGCAAAAACTGTTGAATGCTTTGAGGAAAGAAGAAGGTCTAAAGCTTTCTGTTTTTCTTTTGAGGAAGTTATTCAGACGTGTAAGTGACTTTATTTTCTGCTTTTTTCAATGAGACTAACTTATCTCTATCAACTTATATTGCAGTTGACAATGAGATTCACATTCTTTACCCATGCTTCAAGCAGAGTAACGATGCAGGCTGCACCCGGCTTACTGGCCGCCTGACTGTTTTGATATGCCTTGAAAGTGGCTCTGCATTTTAGCTGGAAAGGCACCCAACAAGGAAAAAGAGATAACTGAAGCCCTAGACTTCAGCACAGCAGCCCTAATATCGCTGCAGATAGAGACAATTGATATGTATATAAAGCAAACGAAATGACCGCTATGACTGCGCTCTAGAGGCTGCAGCCACTTTTCAGCAGCTTTTGCTGACGAGCTACTTCATAAAGACCGGCACAGCATACGTAGCGGTATAAAGGCATTATCGCGGTTGGTATACCACCAGCAGGCACCACACTCAGTGGTGTCTGCTTGGCCGACGTCTGCGAAAGGCATTTCTTCGAAGTCGTCTGATTTATTCCACACCTACCACATCGTAGTGAAAGTTTCCGGAATAATTTCAACCACCTGAGGCCGAAACGTGCACCGAGAGCTCACTGCATAAGTGTTTCGGCATTTCACTTCCATCGAAATACAGCCGGTGTGGCCAGAATCCACCTCACGGCCTTGGGCTCCGCAGCCGAACGCCATAGCCACTGCGCCGCCGCAAATAACAGTCGGCGCGCTCGGCTACTGATCCGGAGTTCCCGGGTTCGAACCTGATCGCGGCGGCTGCGTTTCGATGGAGGCGATACGCTACGGCGCCCGTGTGCTGTGCGATGTCAGTGCTCTTTAAAGATCCCCAGGTGGTATAAATTATTCCGGAGCCCTCCACTACGGCACCTCTCTCTTCCTTTCTTCTTTCCCTCCCTCCTTTATCCCTTCCCTTACGGCGCGGTTCAGGTGTCCGCCGATATGTGAGACAGATATTGCGCCATTTCCTTTCCCCAGAAATCATTTTTCCAAAACGAAAAAAAAAAACCGTTCAGCTGACGGGCGCCTGCCCACG
This sequence comes from Amblyomma americanum, assembly GCA_030143305.2. NCBI lineage: Eukaryota > Metazoa > Arthropoda > Arachnida > Ixodida > Ixodidae > Amblyomma > Amblyomma americanum. The sequence continues at coordinate 43,060 of JARKHS020023544.1, read as the reverse complement.
TTGCTTTACGTCTGCAATTAATGGAGCCTGCTGTACGATATTTCCCTAAGAACTCGGTTTATAAGTCAGCAGGCATGAATATGATTCCAGAATGCCAGTATGGCTTCTAGAGCTCGATGTAAGTCATCACAGTTTTTCGGATAGCAATTGGTTTTTGGGGCCAAAGTCGAGATTTCTGAACCAAGCGCCCGGCAATTTCCAGCAGCCCAAAGGAGTGCACCTACCACTCTTCCCCAAGACCAAAGGTGCACCGACCACCGCGCGTCGTCGTTAGATTCGAGCACATAGGATGGTTGAAGGTAATTTACTAACACGCCTCTTTCTCGAAACATAATGCCGGACTGAGCCTGGGCGTTTTGTGAGATTTATTTTATTACTGAGCATGAGATGCACTGAAACACTCAAGCGCGCGCCGTAGATGCGAGTTGCTTTTAAAAGCATTTATGAACTTTCTGCGCTTTTATTTGTGCACGTGGATTACCTGCACAAAATAACCCCCTGGCTCGACGTCATGCCATATTTGTAATAAACGGCATGCCTGGCTGTTTGCCCCCTTTGTTTTATCGGTGAATGCGAGCACTTGAAAAAACGGCAATGTGACTAATTGTAATGTTTTTGCATTAATTACTACTAATATGACTACTGCAACGAACAGATGTAATAAATCTGTGCTACTTATTTTACGCATGGCAACGCCTATCGGCTGCATCAACCAAGTTAGGTACTAAGTGCTCAAAAATCCTCTCTCAAGCCAGCCCCACACACGTGTCCGGACATTGTAGCCAGCAATAAATGCAGTCTTGAGCCAGAATGAAGCCTTCAAGCCACCGCTTCTTTTTCCAGAGCTGAACCGCCTGGATGCTCACTATAGTGCTAGGAGGTTGCGTGTCGGGAAGCTAAGACAGCTTAGTTGATTTCAAAGACAAGATGATAACGTTTAGTAGACATGCGACAACGTGTGCACTGAAACCACATGAACATATTCTACATGCGCAGAAATAGAAGCCGGCAAGGTCTATATAAACAATGGTGTCAAAACAGTGTGTCGTACGGTCGATGACGGCGAAAACGATATGGGGAAGCGTGAGGATAAGACTACTCGATCATCTGAAAGGCTGATCCTAATGCTAGCTACAGAGAACAAGGCACTGTAAACGACAAGTGAGCCACGAAAACGAATTATTTTAGTGTTTAATACCACACCGCCGCTAGGTTATAGAGGCCTATACATGAGTTGTTAAAGAGTCACAGTAATCCATAAGCACGTCACACAGGGTATTTAGTCGTTTATTTCATTCTTTTATTATAGCTTAAATAATCAGTTATTGTTATGCTGCATTTATTTATCCATAGAAATCATATTGCTTAGTTTCATCACTGGATCGGCGCCTAACTCCTCTTGGCATACACTGCTCATTTTTAGGAACATAATTGGGCGGAAATTTGATGTTTTGTAATGAACTCTCTAAAATTAAAAATAAAATAACCCGCGCTCTTCTTGTCGTTATTCAAGGCCGGCAATACTTCAAACTCGCAACACTTTTCTTACTATACTACACAATCCTATTCTAGTTCATATATGATGCTACACAATATGATACTGCACAATATGATTGGAGAATATAATATACCCCTTATTTCCCTTGAGACTACAAAATCAAGCTCCTAGAGTTGTCTCCTTTAGCCCACACGATACTAGTACTATTCTATTACTACGCAGAAAGAACATTATGTCTGTCACCAGACATGCTCATTTCACGTTATCTTTAATTTCAAAGCCAAGTCTGGCAAACGGTAATGACACAGATTTGTGATAAACATTAACTTCATTTCATTACAGGTACGCGCTGACTACAATGAACAACCGGTTTATTTTGCGCTTTGTTATTTTGGAACACGTTACCACTTTGCGGAAAAACATCTATCTCAACATTCGGAGGTATTCACATGACGTCACGGGCGACATTTTGTTGACCATGTCGTAGCTTCAGCAGTGCAGGCCGCAGCAGTAGGCGATAATGCCATTAGACACGCCCGCAGCCTTTCGCAGTGCTCTACAGAGAACAAAATGGCGGCCACTGTGACGTCAGTGAATACTCCCTATTCGCAAAAGTAACCGCAAAATTTGCTTTCCAGGCGGACAATATTTAACGTATATTATTTTTTACTTGTAATCTGCTTTGAATAATGCTTAATTATTCTTCACTCTATATCTTGTTTATAAGACAACTTTATATGGTTTTTTGAAGTGCTTTTCATTTTTATTTACATAATTGTGTGTTCCTTTGATTTGACTCTATTTATTACCTTCATGTACTTTGTTTTAAATTTGTTTTAGTGCGTATAGTTCCCACACATTTCCTCTTTGCATTTGTATAACTGCACCTGTGTATGCTTGTTACTTTGTAACCTGCGATGTCCTTTCCTTACAATTTGTTTTCTACCACATATATGTGATTATACAACGCTGCTACTAGTTGATTTATTAATGGCTTGCTTGCACCTAACAGGAGGTTCCTACAGAGTCGCTGTCTATAGGACTTCCTTCCGTGTATTGCTTTTTGTTACGACTAAAATTATTTTATGAATGGAAGTACAATTGCATTCTGTTCTCGATACCAGATGCATTACATCGGGTAAGTGATGCATATATAAGACCAAATGGCACAAGCAGTTACACAAACATTAAATAGCACCTGATCTGATGGACTTTACCATCTTCGCTTGCTTCGCGGAACGGTTCATAATTGTCAACACACCGACTTCTACAGAAAAAGGTCTTGCAATTAGTTGTATCCCATGTCGGTCGCCGGCGTAGATCTCCATTACTTTTTCACGCTAACAAAAGAGCCACAGGGATGAAAAAAATGTATTTAAAGATTCTAATCCGAAAAAAAAAGCTGTTTCCGCCCGGGATCGAACCGGGGACCTTGCGCGTGTGAGGCGCACGTGATAACCACTACACCACGGAAACAGATGCTAGTCGGCGGCGGCAAGTTCCTATAAAATATACATTTAATCGTAGTCTTGCATGCTTCTGTTATTTCTCAGTTTTCGTCTCAGACTGCTGACAACGAGCGCGTTTTGCAAAAAAAAAAAAACATGCATTTCTCGTATTGAGTCAGAATATTTCATCATCGACATTTCGACGCTTTTGTGGAGTACCTGTGCGCTTTCAATGTACGTCACGGAGGACAATGAACGGTTCAGAAATATTCTCATTTCACGGAAATATTTCCAAAGCTTTCCTTTGTAGATGATCGTTTCCTTGCGCAGCAGGCAGCAGTGCATAAAGAACAAGGCCGTTAGCTAAGACCGACTGCTCGATGACCATAACGACGCTTACGCGGTACGTCGGTTGTATCGCGACCAGACATCGGAGCGTATCTCGGTTGCTCGGTCGATAGCAGCGCGGATAGCGAAGTGGTCGTCGGCATCCTCCGTGAAGGGTATGCCCCACAGCCGAACGCTGGCACGGGCACTGCGTTCTTGGACATGGTCCAGCGCTCGTGACCTGCGGCCGCGAGGCCGGCCGACAGCCTCGGAAGCTAACGGGGCGGAGAGGCTACTCAAGCGAGCGCTCAAGACAGATGGAATGGGACCACGAGCCTAGGACGCGGCCCGACGTCACCATCGCGCAGTGAGTGCGGTAGGGTCCAGTTCCACGGTTCGCTCAAGGCGCATCAGAAGCGCGACGAGCTCGGCATGCAAATTGAGCTGTATACAGAAAAATGAAGAAAGAAGGGAACGAGGAAATCAAGAAAAGGCGTCCCGTCAGGAACGTGGCGATGCGATAAAGGCGGCCTCACGGGATGCTGTCCTCGGACACTGCCGCAAGTCGACAGCGCGTGTAAGCAGGAAATGCGAGCCAAGTTGCGCCAAGAAAAGAGGGCAAGGCTCAATAACGAAACGCGTGCATAATCGCGCCTCCACATGTAGTACGCCCGCCACGATCTCTCCTCTCGATGTGACCGCCGTTGGCAGTAATCGTGTTCGCAGTTACCCGACGCACACACATAGAGAGTGCAGTGCGGTCCCGGGGAGGAACGATGGAAACAGTCATAGAAGAGAAAAACGCGCGAACGAAGCGCACGCGTAGCGCGCGTATTCGCGTCGTGCCTCGGGGCGGCCGCTGGGAACCTGAGCCCACGAATGCGTACGCGAGCCCCGCGCGCAGCCCCGCAGATAAGGCGTGTGTCCGAGCGGTACGCGTAGCACAGTTCGTAGACAATAGTGACCCCATTCAGGACCAAAATAGGCGACCGATTCAACGCGAGCCGGGGTCGCGCCGTGGCGCTTCTTCCGCGGCACGGCCACGGCAGCGGGCCGTGCTACCCTCGCGCTCTTGACTTTCCCGCCGACGTCCAAAGGCCGGCGGCTGTTTATGGAATAATGAGCCGCGAGGGACCGCGCGCTCGCCCAGAGCGTGCATGCAGCGGGCCGCGTTTTCCGCACTCTTCCGCGCATCAAAATGTGCGCATTCCTCACGAATTCTTCCGCGCCCGCGGTATCACGTGATGGTGCAGTGGCGCGGCGGCGCTCATTTCGGGCCTTGCAAGCTGCAGGTCGCTTTTAACGTTGAGTTCTGTGCACCTATTTATTTTTAGTATAAGCGAACTTACGTTGCTGAGTTTGGAGCAGTCACATAACGCACAGTGTATATATATATATATATATATATATATATATATATATATATATATATATATATATATATATATATATATATATATATATATATATATATATATATATATATATATATAATATATATATATAACGTAATGTTGGTGCCGCGTATACCCTCAGTAGACAGGCTTCACGAAGGGAATTTCGTGGCGGTCACATGCGCCGTTGCTATATTCTGGGATTATGTTTTGCAGCGAAAACTCTAATAGCTTAGTCAAAGAGACAAACATTGGGGGTACAACGTCGAAGTCAATGTCATACCACGCAGCACCACGCATTACACTGTGGAAAGGAGGAAAGCCTGGCGTGGCTACAGCGGAGAATTTTTTGAAGAAAGTGAAGAAAGGAAAGACGAGCTCTTGTCTCACGTCTCGGTGGACACCTCAACCGCGTCGTGGGGAAGAGATGAAGGTAGGAGGACTTGGAGCGGCGGCAACGGAGTGCTAGGGAGAGAGTGAAAGCCTCCTGGTCACCATAGCAATGACTGGAGGAACGCGCGACAGTGCGAGACGGCGAAACCCGTTTTTTTTTCTCATTGCGTGGTTCAAATGAGCTAGTTCTGAGCCTTTCCCTTTTTCAAAACTAAGGCAGTGTTAGACCACGAATAAGATTAGGCCATCGAGTTCCCAGCCTAGCCTTATTCGTAGTCTGGACCCTCCGCTGGATTTGAGCACAGGAAAGATGCATAACAAGCTCACTTTGCCGGTGGATACCGCAACCACGCCATGAGAAACACGAACGGCGATTAAAAGCTTGTTTCGAGCTAGCGTTCGTGTGTTTCTTACACGGCGCAGTTCGAGTGTCCACCGGCAAGATGAGCTAGTTATGCGCCTTTCCTTTCCTGAAAACCAGCGAGGGTCTCGACCACTTCTAGCACCGTGGTGTACACTCCAAATAAGCCTAGACTGCTAACTAGACTGCCCAATTTAATTCGTACAAGTGGGCCCTGGACTGTGCCCGGAAGGAAGGATTGAAAGAGGCAGTCCATGATGCAGAACAAAGGTATGAATCAGGCGTGCGTCTCTCGTCGTGCAGAGCGCTTTCTACTCGCTTCCTGCACTCCACCCGCACGCAACGCTAGTTCGGTCGCGGCCGCGGTAGTTGCGTTTTAAAGTGAAATGTGATCAAACTGACCTGCTCCAGTTCGTGTTGCCGGCTGTGCTTTCCGTCCTTTTCTTCCTCACGTCACCCTGCTCACCCCGCGCTTTATGTCCATGTTGGCTCTATAGCATGACTTTTATGCGTGCAAAAAAAGCGAGGAATGAAACCCTTCAACTGGCGGTGCTTCCATACAAAATTGTGCTGTGGAGCCCGTCGTAAGTCCGGGGCTCTAGATTTATTACACCAGTTAAGGACTTGGTCACTTAATGCATTCAAATAATGCGAATCTTTCGTATATGTGCAGTAATTATTCCAAAGCAGTGCATTACGGAAGCCAGAGAAATTCTCCTGACTGCTTTCCAGTTTCTCTTAGTGATTTTTTTTTCGATAGTTTCCGAGATGAAGTTCTTGTTAAAGCGTGAAGTTGGGCTCGACACCTCAAGCACATCGACTGGTGCAAAAATCACACGGACATTACGAAGACGGACAGGACGTATGCTATAGGTTTGCAAGTGACACTTTACAACGAAAGCGATTTTTCTTCGCGTAATAAACTTATATGCCAACGTTGCGCTTGCTTCGGTCCACAAGCAGTGGAACTCGTCACTGCTTGCTCCGTGCGGTGGTATTATCGCCATCTGAAGCTCACTGGAAGCTTAAATGTGTGGTTTTCAGATGTCGTTGATAAGATGACGCGAAAAAGGGGAGAGAGCACAGTCAACACGCGATACGAATACAGTTAAGCATGGAAGCATTCCAGGCAGCGTCCAAACGCTAGAACATTGTTACTCTGTTTGTTTTTAACGAACCTTAATACAATTATCTCAATTTTCTGTTTCTCTAAAGTTTTCGAAACGTTACAAATAAGCCTTGGAATAATTTTTTCATATCTGAATGAAACATTTTAACGACATAAATGCAACTTTCGATAGGATGCTAAAGTAAGCCTGCAAGATCAGACCTGCCAATTGTGCTCCTCCACCACTTCAATCAGCACTTTGCATGTATCAAGAGGAAACAAGGGCAACACGCCCTACAATACAGCACAACCAATACATGCAACTCGCGCATTCGCCTTCTAATGCATAGCATGGTCTCAAGCTTATACAATTAGACTGCTGCCGTGAAGGGCGCTATAGGTGATAGCAGTGGACGGGTGATATGCAAAGTTTTCTTATGATATATTTGGGCTGTGCATGCAATCTATGGCAGGCGCCATCTGATCTATTTAAGTACAAAGTTCTGCTATAGCTGAAAAACGTCATTACACAGCAGAAGAGTGGGCAAAATTCTGAGACATAATGCTTGAAAATATTGGCAATGTTGTTTTATGGTTACGATTTGAACAATATAATACCATAACAATTTTCAATTTCGTGTTATAATTATGACGTGCACATTACAATAAGATTTTGAACAACCATTTTCACAATCTTTGCTAACGTCAAACTAATGTTTACCACGGAATATATAACGCAGTTTGTTAATTTTTAGCATTAACATAACGTTTCACTTGCAACATCTACATTTACAGCAATGTACAGAGCAATTTTATAACATTATTCGAATGCTCGGCGCTACCAGGGATAGGGAACCTCAACTCTCAACACCACAAACGTTGACCTCTTGGATCGGCCAACGAAAACCGTCTTCCGCCATTGCTTCAACTGCATAGATGACCCATCTCTACATCAGCACTGTTCCTCTTCTCCAAGGCTCTATGGAAAGTTTTCAAATGAGTTGAAAAGGCTAACAACGAACCTTAAGTATCCAGCTAACATTTACAATCTCGCTGGATCGTCATTGTCGCGGGAGATACTTCGGGCTCCTGGTTGCCGCAGATAAACACCGATTCACTCCGCACACTGCGCTCACGGTTTCTTCACGCGGGAAACCAACGTATAAGTTGAAGATGATGATAGTGAACAATTATGGAGCAAGGGCATCTGCGGCCAAATAGCGCCATGGTACAAGGTACTTTCGTTTGCTCAAGGTGGGGCCAAAGGCCAATTTCCCAAGCATTTCATCCTGAATAGGACGAGCACAAGGTCAGGGGAAAGCTTGTACCCATTGTATCACCGGTGCGTACCCGGCGGCACTGGGGATCGAACCCCGCACCTCCCGCATTCGGGATGCTCAACCACTTGGCCACCGCTGCGGTGAACGTATAAATTCTGTCCAGAGACCAGACTCTGTCTACAGGAAACTAGGAAACCAGTCTTTAAGAAACCCCGGCGTTCCGTCACTGGCGCCTCTTTCTTTCATCATCCGCGCATCCCTAGAGCCGAGCCTTCAGAGTCTTAATTACCGGCCTGGAATACTCCAACCCTTGTTGACTCTCCTATGCCCTTCCTGTTTCGCGCTCGCGAAGGGTCTGCCGCGCGACCTCGGCAACCGCCGCTGCCTCCGGGCCCAGTCCGCGATGCATGGTGCACGCGCGAGCGCCGGTAAGTGTCCGCACTGACCCGCGGGCTGTTTCGCGCAGTAGACCTACGGCGCTATCGCGCTACCATCTCGCTTCCGACCGGCGATGTCGAACGCTCGGCCGATCACGCGCTGCGTTTGCCGGGAACAGCGGTCATCTGACGGACGGGGCGTGCTCGCCCCTCCGTTTATTGCGACTCTTATTGGTCCCCATCGCGCATGGCGCGGACGGTGTAATTGGCCCGCATTCCTTTTCTCAGCCTGCGCTCCTTCATTGATTCCATGGAGGTCGGGCACGCGCTGTTCACGCGTGTCGTTCCGGTGACGTTCGCCAACTTCGTTGTTTACGGCGTCGCAGGGCGATTCTGGGGAAGCCTCGCGTGCAGGCCTCGCGAGGTTGTATTCACTTGTCGTATACTGCACGTGCGCGGCGTTTGAGCTGGCGCCTTTGAGCGAGGCGCCACTATGAGCTTATCCTGCTGAGCTATGAAACAGAAATCGACTTTATTGCCGCCCGTAGTAGAAGCGCTCACTGTTTGAGAGCGTGAAAAGAAAAGGTGACTCATGTTCGTGCGGCGTGCAAGAAATGAAAAGAAAATGCTGGTGTTGGGTAAAGGATCCTAACCTAAATAACCGATCATATATACTATCACGTGGCTGGTACAAGCAGCATGCGGGTTTCAAGTGAGGCCAGGAGGCAGGAAAGCAGGCAGGAAAGCGCAGAAAGCAAGCTAATAGTTCGGAGTACTCGTGCACAAAGAAAAAAAGTTCGGCGGCCGGCACAGAGATATGCACGGCTAGCAGCTGTCGTCACAGCCCGCGAGCATCGCCGTGAGCATCCCTGAATGTGGCCTAATTTCGCACGGTCCCGATGCTTCGCAAACAATTTAGTCGCGTTGCACGAACAGACATATAAATAGCGGGAACCGTGGCCAAGCTGAAAGCGATACAAGGCAGTGCGTCTACCCGGGCAACACTGAACGGACAAAAGCTAATGGGAAATGTAAACGGAACTCAACTTCCTGTCAATAAAACATAGATGCTTGATTATACGCCTTGCAAACGAAAAATTAGAAATTAATTATGATATAGATAGCGCTGAAATCCATATGATCATAACGCAACAATGTTGGAAACCATTAATCATTTGCCATTCTGCACGTCATTACGCAGTAAGTTTACTGCAGATAGAAAGATCCACGCATAAACTGAAAAGTGTAAGCAGCAAGTTGTTAGCCTTTAATTTTTTTTGGTTTCATTTCTGAAAAAAAAAATGGGGCGCAGGGGCAGGGGGCACGAATGTTTTTACTCTGACTGACAGTTGGCTTTCGTACGGCGATAGGTTGTTTTAGGACATGCCTAAAAAACACCACACAGGCTGAAACAGAATGCTTTGTGTGACGAGTCTAAAATCCTGGCGTACTGTATGCTACATGTAGAAAATAATTGCGACAAACATGGCTCAGTGCTCACATTCTGTACGAGTGCATGCTGCAGAAGTACGCGTCCCTTGGATTCCGACACACACGGCCCTTTTCTGCTCCAGTGCTCCTGCACTCGGCTTCTAGCAAAACTGGGGTGATCGGCTAGTTGTCGACAAACAGAGCAAACATTTGCCGGTAGACACGCGTAACGCCCGGCGCAGTTGCTGTGGAAATGCGTACCGACCTAATACTGCCCACCGATACCACCGATTCCCACGCATGTAGCCTCATGCTTGTATTCTTGCCATTTACCTCCTTCTCTTACACGCGTAGAAATAAATATTTTTTCTGCGAACCCGCAGCCAGCAAACTTTTGTTCATGACTGTAAGAACATGTGCGAGACCAGGGTTCGCGGAAGTTGAAAAGAACGTTCTTAAAATATGCGGGCGGTTATGCCTTCTTGTTTTTTTTTTTCTGGTAATCCTGACTGGTTATGGCGCTCGGCTGCTGGCCCAAAAGACGTGGGTTCGATCCCGGCCGCGGCGGTCGAATTTCGATGGAGGCGAAATTCTAGAGGCCCGTGTGCTGTGCGATGTCAGTGGACGTTAAAGAACCCCAGGTGGTCGAAACTTCCGGAGCCCTTCACTACGGCGTCTCTCATAGCCTGAGTCGCTTTGGGACGTTAGACCCCCATAAGCCATAAACCATCCTGGCCATCCGTCTCACTGAGTGCGGAGGCGGGGGCTGTGCTGAACCATTTAGGAGGCGCAGAAAGAATCAATACGGAATCCGGATCGCTATTACAACCTTGGTTCAAACACTTCTGAGGTAGGGCAAGGCAGAATGTGAACCTCGCAAGGCAGCGCTGGCGCCGCGCCCAGTTGTCGGACGACGGCTGGACGAACGCGTCCCGCTCCCGCTACGCATGGATCCCTCGCACGGAAGCTGGGTGGAACCACGAGTCACGGAATGTGCGCAGGCACCAGGAAGCGGATGCCTGCCTCCTCCTCCGTGCGCATCAGTGACCGAGGAGGAGGGTAATCGCACCGGCGACGACTGAACGGGTCGGCTACCAACCACCGTGGAACGTCGGCCTTCGGCTGAGCCCCCGACTGGACGCTACGCCGGTCTAGGGAGGTGCGCGTAAGAGAAATCGACATGTCAACGTCGGGTGCGCTGGCCTATGTGTATATGTACCACGCTTCAGCAGTCAACCTCTTCTATATAACACATTCGTTACCCAATGGGTATTTAAGACTTATGAGCATAAATGCCGCTTGTGCGCATAAATGCAACAAACTTTTCTATTTCCGTTACGCAAAGCGAAGGAAGAGTCGAAACGCTGAGACGTGATCGATACCATTCTTTCCGCGACTTTAGCTATTTATAACTACACTAACGTCATTCATTCTTGCCGTATACCGCTTAGGAGAAATGATGGGCCTCAAGCTCTTACCCATGTGTTCGGATTAATCGCCGCTGCAGGTTCTGCTAAATCAAAAAAAAAAATTAGGTCGACGCCTAAGCTTTGCCTTAAGAGTAGACGTTACGCCGTCTTTTCCTTCTTTTTTTTAATTACTGTAACATTAATACACTTCCCCAACACACTTAACTGTCATGCACACCACAACGCGTTGACTCTGTGCCCCTCCAACGACCCTTCGTGGCATTCAATGCTTGTAATAAAAACCATTAAAAAAAACCGCTTGCGGCATATGCGTTGCGTGCCCGCCTGGCACTCGGAGGGCCTGGGTAATGACGGCGACTTTCTTTTTTCATTTGAAACCTCTGGGAATATTTCCTTCCTGTTTCTGAGGCCTTCCTGTCAATCCTATAGTTCATGGGGGCGGCTTTTCAACCGAACAAGCTGTACACGCTAGGGCGTAAGAATCTGGCTTCTCGTGCCTCGATTTGTTTAGTACCACCGGGTGGCTGACCGGTACGGAGCTGGCCTGTCTTGAAGCTTCGCTTCGAGCCAACCGCGGTGACTCAGTGGCTTTGTCGTTCGGCTGATGAGCGCGAGTGCGCGGACGCGATCCCGGCCGCGCTTCGGCCGGGGCGAAGTGCAGAAACGCCCGCGAAGGTGCACGTCAAAGAACCCCAGGTGGTCGAAACTAATTCGGAGCCCTCCACTATGGCGTGCCCCATAGCCCACAGTGTTGTTTTGGCAAGTAAGAAGCCAATCAAGACTGGAAAAATCAAAGAGCCAAACAAAAGTCACGTCTGCCGAATTGTCTTCAGAGATTATTCCGTAAGTGAAACTATACATATATCAAGGAACTACTACGCAAGCTTCAGGTGCATTTATTTTCCAAGTTACTCATGAATTCAAGGTGTCACTGCGGGGGTGCGGCCCGCACTCGGTGCAGTGCTGAATGGGGGGGGGGGGGGGGGCAAGTTTTTCATTGATGAGTTACTCAATTATCTGTCGCATGGTACAGAGCGACAATGAAGCAGGGCATGAGGGTAAAGGAGGTGATGCATGGGGGTTGACATGGCAGCCACCCCACCAGGTGCCGCAAACCCTATACTGACGCCACTGCTTGAATTTTAACCTTACTATCATATATCGCGGCGCTTGCCTATATAGTTGTAGATAAGAGTATCTGCATCGTACGCGGGAAGTACTCAGTTCGCGTGTCCTGTCATCCTATCAAAGAGTCCTCAGGAAGTTGTATTGGATTTTCACTCGAATGAAAGGATTAGGAAATGCCCCACACTGTTCTTCAATTAAACCTTGTAAGGAGACTTGAAAATGCTGCTTCATGATTTCCTTGACGAACTTGGTGGCAAGCGTCTGTCAAGATTATTTCGAAATTTGAAATGTACTGTAGGCGGCGCCATGCAGCCATTTCACATAGAAGAATGTCAGTGTATCTTTGCTAATCGTGATTGATTTGCATCCCCAAAAGCCAAAAACCGTGAGTGCAGTGCTCTAATATGCATCCGTGGCACAGAAATTATTTTCGGCCGATAAGCTAGCGCGCTTGTTTCCTCGTGGGAGAAAAGTGGCGCGCATTAATGAGCCTGTTCTTTTTCTTCTTCTTCGTCGGCGACGCAGATCGGGGGCGATCTTTCTGCGCTTACTTAAGCCGTTGCAATGCGGATGCCTGGGCCACTTGCGAGGTGACGCAATAAAGACAATGCCGCAAATCAGCTAATCTGCCCAAACTCGGCGGCGCGGCTAAGCTCGGGAGGCCAATTGAAAAAGGCACGGAACGGGCGCCTCCGCTACGCTCGGCAGAGCGCGCCCAGAGCAGCAGGAAAAAAAACAAAAAACAAAACGAAACGCGGCGCTGCTCTCATCGTCTTCCCGATTCCGGCTCCTGTGGTGCCGATCCCGAGCCGCGATAGCGGACCGCGTTCGCTTACGTAGCGCGGGTTCCGTGGCGCCGATTGGGGACGGGATTGGCCACGGCCGCCGCCGGGATTAAACGAAATCCCGAGGATCCGCAAGCATGGCGGAAAAGGAAGCTCACCGCAAGCGCCAGGCGCGCGCGCGCGCTTTCTCGAAAAAAAAAAGAATACACCAAAAACGGCGTCGCACTCTTTGTTCCGTTGCACTTCTTCGTTCACCGGCGTCCTGCCGTCTTTTTCTGTCGCGCTGTCCGCTTCTCGAGGACGCTATTCTGGGAGGGATGCCGCCACTACGCGGGCGGTCGGTCCCCGCCGAGCAACTCGGGTGATGCACTTAGTCGGAAGGAGCGTTCTGCCGCCGAGCGGTGAGAATAGCAATCAGTCGGCGACGCCGAGGAAAGATACTTGCCGCCTCCGTCCGTTCACGCGCGGCGCCGGTTCTGCGGCGGCTGAAATTTACACCCCGCGTACGTGCGTCCCACGCACGCGCTTCCTCCTTTCTTTTCTCGAACGCGCAAGCCCTGCCGGGGGTGTCGTTCATTAACAGGGCACGTGCGGACACCGAAGGGCGACGCACCGAAACACTACACAGTGCTGCCCATGTGCGCACTCCCCGTCGGCTTGACCCCCCCCCCCCCTCCCCCCCCCCCGCTTCTCGGCAAGTCGAGTCCGTTCGGGGGCCCAGCCCCTCAGTTCACTCACGGACGCTTGCTAAGAGGGGCTAGTTGCCCGGTATGCGCCAGTGCTGGCCCAGCAACCCTCGATGGCACTCCTCTGAGCGCCCATGAGAAAGCGTTCTCTGCTCGGGGGTTGCTAGGCGAAATGCGCTTAACAGCGTAATGCCGGAGGCGCGGCTGACCATGCATACGCGCGTGAAAGCAACAAGCGTTCACCTTGGTCTTAGAGCAGACTCAGTGGAAAAGGAAGAAAATATATATATTAAACGTTATACCATTCAGCAAAGAAAGCGGGACCTGGTTGTAGCATCCGGTTGTCAGGGGCGACGCGTGCTGCCTACTGGACAAACAAAGCGCACGGCCAGGACGAGCACCGCACCCTCAACCTCAACAAGTGCAGCCGCGGATTTTTCCTTCCCTGTTCGTTAACGCACCGCTAGCGCGGAACAAGCGTCATAGAGAATGCACGCCGGGAACATATTTATGATGCAGGGAAATATGAATATTGGACGCACAGTTTGCAATCGCAGTAATCAGAGGCTTCCGTACACACGTGAACGGCGTAAATGTAATTCTTTCTAGCCGTAAGCGTAAAGCTGTTCTTTACTGGGCGGCTTTACAGAGTGGTGACACTGCCCCGAGTTCCCACGTGGTTCTGACTCTCGGTTCAGTTTGGTGCAACGCCTGCCAAATACTGCCGGTCAGTTACCATTGCCTCTTCGCGCTGACTGCAATGCACGCCCTCATAATGAGTGGGGAGTTGGGCAAAGCATCGTTTTTTCATTTCGCCGCAATGTACGCAGGGCAGCTCCCGTATTCATTTTTTTCTGGTGTTTTAAGTTTTGCCAGATAAGCTGAGCATCTTCTTACTTAAGAACGTTAATACGTCAGATTTTTTTTTCATTTTTGAAAGAGAAACACTGGCACTTTCATTTCCACACGAAATTAAAAAGACTGGCGTTCATAAACGAAAGGAGCCAGTGATAAAATTTCTGTGTCCTTCGTCACAAAGTTTGCTAAGTCTCATTGGAGGTACTCGTCGTAAAGTCGCACTCATCAGCTCTAAATGCTTGAAGATGCCTATACAGTCCAAGAAACAACCCGTTATTTAGCTAGCACTTTGAGAATTTGTTGAAACATTTACTGCCTGAGGCCATGCCTTTTCAGTCCCGTCTGGAAGAAACAACTGGAGCATGAATTGCATTTCGCGGTTACCTTGCTCTGAGCATGAGTAAAAGAAAAAGCAATCGCGTAAACAGAAGGCCAGGAGTTTTTACACTAGACAGCAACCGCCAGTTTCTCACGGCTTCCTTCATATCTTAATCTGTTCATTTGCATTCATGATATTAGCAGACTTTCAGATACAAAACTACTCCCCATTACGCTACTACTAAATCTCCACGGTTCAAATGAGAGAAAAAAACAGAGTAAGAGCGAATAAATTTCTTTTCTTTTGGGCAGCAATAGCTCACGAAAAAAGCAAACTGTACTGTGTCACATTTAACCACAAGTCGACTTCCAACGTGACTGCACCTAATTGCACTTTCATAACACTCCATATTTACTTTGCAACACTGAAAATTTATCTTCGATGAGTAGAAAAAGCGCAGAAAAAACAAGCAAAAAGAACCGATGAACACGTATCCGTGCTCGTCAGTTCTTACCTGCAGATCCTGTAAGTATAACGCGAAGAATAAGATGCCAATTGCTGTCACAGAAACCTGCCCACTCCACGCTGTATTTCCGTAAAAAGAAGCTACGTATAGTACGGCGGTAGAAAGCATGCACGAACAAAGAAGCAAAGGCAAAAAGTACGTTGAAATTTACCTTATTATCCCTCTCGCTTCTTGCTCTCTACGTCGCTTCCATTGATTGATTAATTTAATTTTCCTCGTTCCTCATCCCAAGATCTGTTCATAGGATAAAAATTCATAAACTTTTCTTGAGCGTACTATAGCTGCCTCTGTTTAGCGCCAGCGTTAACACAACTACCAGTACCACTGCAATGGCAAGCCGTTTTTACGCTTACTTTAATGGTTAGGGCGCTGAATAACACTTAGTAACGGGAAGAGAAGGGGTGGAAAAAGTAGTACGTGCGGCGTCAAAAGTGAAACTCTACTGGGAGCTAATAAACTGTTCAGCTGGCAAGTGGACTGGTAAAAAAAAAATTGTGACGGTACTAACCCAATCACAAAGAGGTGCGATATTGGCTTCCTTGGACATTTTAGCGGCATTTTTTTCTTCAAAACTGAAGCAGTTGCAGTCAGGCTGCAATATACTTTCAAGGGCAGTAATTTACGGCAACCCTGAAGAATGATTTGGCAAAACCGGCGAATCCAGTGTGTAAATGAATGAACGCATTTCAGGCGAAACGAAGATGGCACGAAGAATGGACCCTACCTGAACTTCGAGACACAGCCGCCACAATAAACGCCAAAAAGTCGAGCAGGTGACGTGTACTCACTCTTGAGTGCCCACGCCTTGAGGTCTTTGATGCCCATCATGTTCTTGAAGTAGGCCATCTGGCAGTCACTCGAGATGCCAGACTCATGCCCCATGCGGATCATGGCGGGCAGGATCCTCTTGAGAGCCTCGGCCACCATTTTACGACCTTCGGCCTCCTGCTCTCGAACCGCCTGTACGAAGCGGTCGTACTCCGAGGTCGTTGTCGTCGCCGTCGTCGTGGTGATGGACACGTCCTCGTTGGCGTCGTCCTTGAACGCGTCGGGCCAAGCTTCCGGCGACGTCGTCGGCGAATCCATAGCCGATGCGTGGTGTGCTTCGAAGCAAAGTAGGAACACTAGGAGCAGCGCGGTACTCGCCAGGGCTGAATATGTTCTCTCCATAGTTCCGGATTCTCGCGACTCTACCGAGAACTGCGATGGAGCTGCCTTAAGTTTCTAGTGGCCCTCACGACCGTGGCATAGACGGGCGGCTGCAAACCGTCTCGCTAGGTTCTTCTCCAAAGCGCAGACTGGCAAGGCGATGAAGCCGCAGTTCAGTCGATATCACGGCTGTCTGGCTCGTGACGCCTCGGCTCGCGTGGCTTTCGCCGACCCGGAGAGGTGAGCGGGCCGGAGAGCGGTCGGTCCTCCAGTCGGCGATCCGCTCAGGCGCACTTGGATCCGAGCGGTGAAAGTTGATGCTCGCGGTCCAGCTACAGGGAACGGGGCCTTTAACGGTGCCTCGAATTGTGGCGTTTCGTTTCTTGTCATAGGTCGCTGGAGCGGTCGAGCGAGGGTTGTCTACGAGGAAGGCCTCTCCACTCCTTCTCTCCTTTCCTTTCTCCATCAGCCGGGCGTTTGTTTCTCAGAGAGCCATTGGCCTGCGACGCTGTTTTGGAAGACGGGAAAGACCGCGTGCCTTGTTTGTGTTTTGTTCGGCGAGAGAAGAGAAGAAAAAAATGTGTCAGGGGGGAGGGGATCGGAGCGTCTGCACCAGGCTGGCCGGGCTCCTTCCCGCGTTGGGGGCAGCTAGCGGGACTCTTTATGGGCGCTGTACCCCGGCCCGATGCCAGCTTGTTGCCGGCCGCATGAGGAAGAGTGGGTCAGGCAAATACCCCTTCTATACGCGCGCCCGCTCCGCATCATGAGGACCGCTCGCGAGCATGCCACTGGGCGGCACGCGCAGGCTTCTGCGGGCTGTGCGCGCGGGCACTGCACAAGGAAAACGCGCGCCACTCCTGAAAGAAAAAAAGAAACGGCGAAAGCGTGCTACCTCGAGGGTCGCCGGTACTGCCTGCAAAGCGCTACTGTCGCTTTCTCAGTAACTTAACGTAATTCCCTTACCACGTGCGGCTGGTGGAGGCGCTAATTGCAATCATGTTTACGAGCTTTCCAACGAATAATTAAGTTGTAATGAGGCGACGGGGGTGATGGGAAGCTGGCAATAAAAAGGAAAAAAAATACAGGCTTAGTAAACGTTCAAAATAAAATAATCGAGACAAATCAGCAGATTGAAGTCTTTTATTTTTCTTCACGTGAGCTTCACAAGACCAAAATCAGAAACTGATGGCTTTCGTCACCAGTGCAAGCCTACTCGGGACTCCTTGAGTAAAATTGAAACACTCCCGCAAAATACTGGGCAGCTGGCAGTCATAATTGCCTTATTTCTTCCTTGGTGGTATGGTATGGTATGGTATATAGTATGACCCCGCTCTCTAAATCAACTTCACCCCCCTCCCCCCTTCCAGTGCTCTTGACAGTGCTCTTTCCGGGCATGTACTGCCGATCAACACTCAGCACCGCCCTCGACCCACCTCTCCGTGCTCGATACAAAAATTTACCTTGGGCCCCTCCAGAAAAAAAAAAAAAAACGTCTGATGGTATGGCAAAGTATGTGGGGTTTATGTCCCAAAGCTGTGCGTGGACTGTGTGAGACGCAGCAGTGGGGACTCAAGATTAATTTAGACAGCCCGGGGATTTTTAACGCGAGCTGGCATCGCACAGCACACAGGCGTTATTGCCCAACGTCTCCATCGAAACGCGGCCGCGAATCGACCCCGCGACCTTGGGCTCAGCAGCCGAACGCAATAGCCAGTGAGCCACCGCGGCGTCTCCTTCTTCAAGATACTATCAATTCTAAAGCCGAAATTCAAGACCTTATTATCTTTTGAGCGTTTGCGTACCTGAGACGTATCCGCAGTTAGTACCAACGAGTTTTTCTATCAGAGGTCTGAATAATATCAGCCTGCTTATCGTCACGCATATGAGCCAGCGTATATCGGAGCTGTCTCACCTCAGTGCCTCATCTCCTTATGGCGTTCGCAGGGAAATGAATATTGCAGTTAGCAAAAACAGCAAGCAGTGCCGACACTTTTCAGGATCATTACGGTAGAGGCACTGCCCACTCTTCAGACCGGCTTTTTTATCCTTTACCGCAAAGGACAGCCGCAAGGAAAATATTCTTCATCACACACGCCTCTGCGCTCGTAGTCCCACATAAGCTATGTGTTGAGCAACCAGCACAACGCCCGAAATTCTGGCATCAGCCGGCCTACCTACAATATAGCGTTCTCGACACGAGACATTTAAGTTCTCCCCTGCATTTATTTGAACCATTTCAAGCGTATTTGCTTTCGCCCTTCTGTCAAAGCGTAATGCATTCATCGGGATACATTTCTGACTCGAAGATGCTCGCATAGGATTTTCGCACAATTACTGCAGATTGGATTTCATCTGTAATGCCGTTTCAGAGCCCTTATCACTCGACTGCTTTCGCAATGCATTTTTTTTTCTCCATAAAAGGCGAAAGTTTCGTCACTGAATGCGGTCACCAGGAGTCCGCTCCTCTCCTTGTCTCTCTGTGACGAAGTCCTTGAGAGCCTGTTGCAAACGCTTAAGGCTTTCAGTGCCAAGCGCACGGAAAAGAACGTATGTAGTCACACCAGGAACAGTTGATGACCCGGGAGTACTGAAACTTGTACAAGCGAACTATAAAGGGGAGAGCTATCGACCTCGTTTGTTCAGAGTGAAATAGTGAATTGTGACATGGCCTGTCTCAGATCTGAGGCCGCTTTCGCAGGAATGCACTGGGAGCTGTTTAAAACTTTTTTGTTGCTCTTTTCCTTTACAGTTCTCTGAGGGAAAGAAGTAATGTCCATAAAGCGAGCAATCTAGGGGAAAAAATCAACAACCAATCGGCTGCCGCTAATTAAAGCAGGCCATGTAAAATCACACATTACAAGTAACCTCTTTTCCAGACAGGAAAGAGAACTTGCCATTGGCACTGTATCCTCTATTACTGCTGCAAAATTTGAAATAACATGGCACTCTTGACACAGCGTCTCATCATTTTTAATTCCGTATTTATCGACTGTGGCTCCACCATCTTCGATGTGCCATTATTTTTTGTGAAAGAACGCGGAATGCCTGTTACTTTTCCACCCTATCTTTATTCGGTGGAAGTTCCGGTTACTAATCTTGAGAGCAGGGCTTGGAAAGACATTCGCTTGCAATGTGAGAGCGACCGTAACGTTGGAGCCTCTAAAGAGGCCGCGAACCAGGATTGACTTTTCATCCGAGACCGGAAGAAACGCGATCCATATGATTTCTTTGTCACTTTTTTTCCCTGTGCCCAAATGCCTCGCGACGAATGGAAATAAAAGCAAAACGCATCTCGTTGCATATACAGTCGATCCCGGATTTAGTCTACCCCCTTTGAAAATCCTGTGTAAAAATATAGGAAGGCCATGCTGCATATTGAACTCCAATTTCGTTGGTCGTTCCATATATCTAACTCCTCGCCGCGGCCTTGCAAGTGGCGTTTCTCATAACGGAGCTCTTCGATCACTTTCCGCGTGCGGAGACGGGCGGGCTGCTCGTCCTTGGGCACCTTGGGCAGCGCTAGCGCTGTGAAACCGTGTGACGAGGCGAACGTTGGGTGTGCTTGAGAGCAGCCTTCGGTCTCTTCTACTCATTTTCCACGCATACCTCGCTGAGGCCCGGTGGCGGCTTTCGCGTGGCGTGCATCGCTGCAGAAGGCGTTGAAGAGAAACAAACTGTACCTTAATTTTAATGGCCATTTATTATGTTTATGGTAGACTGGCAACAAGATTACACATTTTATGACAGGAAGTGAATAGTTCCAAAGCACCACCCGCAGCGGCTTCGTTCTGAAGCAGGCTAGGCCTAGCAACGCCCAACGAGCGGTGCGCTGCCGGTACGCCGGTGGGCGACGCGTCGCTGCAGGAAGCGCCTCACTAGCGTGGGTGCCATGTATTATCGCTTCTGCATACTTGGAGAGAAATTTATATATTGCCACTTTTTACATATCGAATTATTTCGCGCTCCCCTCTCACTCTTCAGCAGTGCCCTTGTGGACTGCGGGAAAACTGCGACGCGTCTCACCAATTACTGGGAAAGCTCACGAGGAAAATGAACTTGTACCGTTACTTTCGTGAATCCCCGTCATCCTGGGTGCGTTCGTATCGTGCGGCGTGATGCCGTCGCGCGCTCTTTTTTGTCGAAGACAAGTGGCTGATTTCGTGCACGGCGGATGATGAGTGATATTTCTCAAGTGGGCAAACGCCCGCAAAGGGTCAGAGGGGGAGCGTCAATGAATCACCTGTGTAGGCTACGGCGATAACGTCTTCACCGGGAACTGCGGCGTACCCTTACTTGCCGGCTATGAGCACGATGTGCTGCTACAGCTCTGTCCAGTGGACATCTTGCAGTTGGCCAGGAGGAGCGGCCCAGCTTTGCCAGGCACGGCGCGTGGAGAAAGGGGGGTCACCATGTATGTATACGTACTCGAGAGCCAGGCTCTGCGCGCTTATCTCCCTTCCGCGCCGTTCCCTTCCGTGGCCGCTGCCTCGGCAAAGAGTCGAGGCGCGCACGCTTCGCCCGTTGACGCCCTCGGCTACCAGCCGCGATGCGCGCTCGCACGCGCTTTCCGCCCGCCCAGTCTTCTCAGCACAAGAAGGCTCGCGCACGGGGACCCAGCCGAGGAGTGTTCCTTCCGCGGCCACGAGTTCGATCACCGCCATCTAAAGCGCCGTGTACGGGCGCGTGCCGTCATGTCCTCTAATCGCCGTTCGCTTGTTCCGCGTGCTGCATACACGTTTGGCCGTGCGTGTATAACGCTGCCGGGCGAGCTGGCGGTAGAGCTGTATAGATGCGTGCTCGGTGCCCTTTCTCCTGCAACGCCGGTGGCTTTCGCGGATTATGCGAGGCCGCGTTCTACGCAGCGTGCCAAACGAGGCTCGATCGTGGCGGCTTGTAAATGCTGCGACGGCTGGGTCGCTTTCGGATGCTCGCTATGCGCGGCATCGCGGCCTCGGCTATATAGCGGCCGTTTTCTTTGTGACGCTGCATGCTAAAATAGCGCCGAATAAATTTCTAAATGACGCAGTCCGCCGACATGCGCCGCTGGATTGAGTGACCAGGGTCAGACTTTTGGAGGAAGAAAAGAATATGGAAGAAGAAGAAGGTAAAAGAACGGGAATTGTTGGCGTAAGATACTATAAAGAAACACACAAAGCCTAGCTACTACCGCGAACTTTGCCCGGGCTTACTGTCCAGCAGCTCTCACGAGGCGCTCTTTTCTTCCGACCCATTACTCTCCCCAACCCGTGGACAAAGGGACTTGTGGCGAGGTTAGCCAGCGGTGACTCCGCGACAGGGCTTAACCGGAAGCGCATGCGTTTTGGTTGTGCAGCCAGCAGTAAAAGACATTTGATACGTAAAAAAGCGGACAGCGTAATCTTATATTTTTTATGGTTTGAAGAACTGGAGTATATTTTGATTGCTTAACTAATTTAGCTCCTTTCCCATAGTGGTAGAGTTAATTAATCACTTATCTCCTTCAGAATTAGTCCATCCAAAGGTTTCGTAAATGTTGCCTGCAAAGCGCCGCTCCAGTTCTAGACAAGCTGCCTAGAAATTCTGGACAAGCGTATTTATTTTTAACGGGAAGTTGTGTATGAACGCAATTTTTTCGAATATCATAATATTGCACTATAACGATCAACATATCCGCAGATACCTTCGCAGGACGCTTGTAGTTTTCTGCTGTTTATTGCCAAAAATGCACCCGATTAGTTTTCCACGGCACACTTAACTACCCCGTGTGAGTGCAGGACAAACTTTAAAAGCAAGATGTTGCATCGGAAGTTTAGACCATTCCCATCAATATGTTCACAACAGTATCTTACAATTTGCCACAGTTGCCGCACAATTAAAAGTGATGGCCCAGAAAGCTGGACTTGTTTCTCACACACAGTCCTTTATGTCAATGTCGGTTAGGAGACACCTGTTTCCTGTGCTATATTCCAGATAGTCACTCGCAGCCTACCGTCAATCAATACACCATAGATTCATTTGTTCACGGTTTCTTCAGTACTGGATTTTTGTGATGGGCTATTGCCATATTTAACTTCGCAGTATGAACTGGCACATCTAAATTCCTGAAACGATCATTTTATAATGTCATTTGACGCAACAGATTAACTCAAAGATGTCACCATATCATTGGGGATGTCTGTAGGAGTAACCCCCTTCTTTTGCAGGTACCGAATCACGGTGGCTGCCTATTCTGGTCTGTTTTCCACTCCTGAAACCTGCACTCAAAAAAAAACAACATCATGAGCATACTTGTAACTTGGAATGCGCACCACACATGCCTTACTTGATTAATACAGCACAAAGTTAAAATAGACATCATAGCACAATTCCGTATAGGTGAGAGGTAAAGCGAAGGGATCAGCTCTCGTAAATTTGGTTCATGAGTAAATGCGAAATCTCTGCGGAAACGCGGCGAACAAAAGCTGCGAAAACACAACAGGCAAAAAGCTGTCTTTAACAAAGCGCTCACATCACATGATGCGTCCATCTTCAGACTTATTAAACCACTTCAGACACTAGCTTGTTTCACAATACTACTACCTAAAGCAGAAAATAAAATGGCGTCATTGTAGCGTGCATATGTTGAAAAACATTCACCATCACTGCGCATAACGATTAGCGCGCACAACGTTCTAGTTAACAGCGATACATGTGGCCACGTATGGAAGGTCCAGAGCATGTGATGTTATTATCGTTAAATAATTGATTTTTTAATAGTAAATGATTGTGGAAAATCGTGCTTTGTCGAAACCGCCAGGATGTTAGCTCCTGAACTGAAATTATTCAAACAAATGCGTATGCGCCGGATACTACCATGTTCTTGGTGTTTCGCATACCTGAGGATTTCGGACATCAGCTACGAGGTGCTCTCAACAAACTAATCAAGCACGAAGTAACGGGGACACGAGAAAACACGCAGAACAGGACAGGTGTTGTTAGGTGCACTCTGTGGCGGCACTACAGCCAAGCGCTTGCGTACCTCGATTAACAGTACTATTGACTGAAATTGGCTCAAATGATGGGTCAACGCCAAGCTTTCGGTCTTATAAAATCAATAGCTTGGCACAACCCATTATTTCAGTCAATTACAGCGGACAACAGGAAGTAGCATGACGCCATTTGCGCTGACACCGTTTAAGTAAAGCCCCTGTGTGCTGGAATTGAGTTTTCACTTCGGCAGTCGTTGGCACCCCGAGATTGGTTGCGCACGGTGTTTAGTCAGTATTAAGCCTATGGGAATTTGATGGCGGGTACTGAGAGTATTGAACGCATACATGACAAAATTAGTTTTTAAAAGCAATTCAACTACATTACTAATTACATTTCAAAAAACGCGCGAACGAAATAAATTGCATTACGAATTACTGCTGCCAAAAAACAAATGCATTACATCACAATTACTCTTAAATTACTGTTTGGCTTTCATGAAAAAATAACAGGTAAACAGAGTAAAAGAAACACCAACCTATCTCTAGACGTGACGCACACATTCTCTGCTCGTCTCGCCAAATTGCGTCCCAGCGCACTATTCCCTCATCCCTCATTTTCCTATAGCACGGGCCATTAGAAAAACAATGCCAACAAAACAAGAAAGCAGAAGAGTGGCAGAGCACTCGTCACTTATTCATGGCGCTCAAAACACAAACCATCGGTGAACCCAACGCCTTGCTGCACGGAGTTGTATCCCCCGACTCAAGCCACCAAAGCAGGTTATTTATTGCTTCGATGGTCCCAGGAATCGACTTCGGCAGCATACGTTTGGTAATGTTCGCACCATGTGCATTTCCGCCAGTTCCTATTGCTCGAAGCAGATAAGCAATTGCGGTCATGGTTACAGCACACAGAACAAACACACAAAAGGCACCTACAACAGAAACAATGCTAACCCGCAGCCGGGGCTGCACATAGAGACGCGGGTGGCGCACTCCCCCTTTCCCTGTCCGTCTCTGCGGTGCGCCGTCGAACTGATACGCGGGCTCCACGTCAACAACGCGACCTTTCAGGGTATTGGCTCCTCGCCGTCGTCTAACCACCGTTCCCGTTGTACATCATTAGAGCATTTGCCTTAAAACTCTGACCCGCCGCGCTGGCTCATTGGTTAGCGCGCTCGGCTACTGAGCCGGAGTACCCGGGTTCGAACCGGACCGTGGCGGCTGCGTTTTTATGGAGGCAAAACAATAAGGCACCCGTGTGCTGTGCGATGTCAGTGCACGTTAAAGATCCCCAGGTGGTCGAAATTATACCGGAGCACTCCACTACGGCACCTCTAATTTTTCCTTTCTTCTTTCACTCCCTCCTTTATCCTTCGCTTACGGCGCGATTCAGGTGTCCAACGATATATGAGACAGATACTGCCCCATCCCCCCCCCCCCCCCCCAAAAAAAAAAAACAACCTTACAACTCTCGGACGACTGGTGCCGGCCGCGGGGAAGCGCGATGAACCCCTTACATAAAACCTAAAGAGAACGAAGTCAAAGGCGTCCGGGAGTGAGACGATGATGGCCCTTTGCTCGTCGGTCCGCCAACTTAACTCCATCCCACATCCGCTAACAGCAACTGCAGAGGACATGGCACAGTCCTACGCAGTCCGGACGCGCAGTCGTGCTCAGTTCTGTCCCTACTTGCCGATCCTTTACGCCAATATTTTAGGCTTGCCGCGCGCCGCTCTTGCTTTCGAGGTGCCCTGCCCGGCGTACGAGAGACCACAGTTTTGCCGATGCAGAGAGCAAAGATGTATCTTAATGAAAAGTGATTTCGAAAAGAAGTAATTACTTTCGCTGCAAATTACGATGTCTGTTTGAACGGCGCATATACATCTTACCCCCCATTTTTTTTACACCGTTAGATGGAGTCATGTAAAATTTTTTTATAATATCTTTTGTCTCGTTACGTTTACAGTTATAAGATAAACTATGTCGGAAGCGAGTGACACGTGAACCATTGGGCAGGAATCGAATTTCTTGCTAATATAGGTATTAAGGCATGCAAATATTGCACGGGGTAAGTTCAAATTTGTATTCGTCCGTCAGCAGGTGCGCAGCATTATTCACTCGATAGCATAGAAAGCAGTGTCCTGCACGTAGGCCGCCTGGTCGCACAGCCAACTGAAATATATATGATCTGAAAGGAAATGCTTTGCATGTCTGCAAGACATAATGTACGACAGATGTGTGAACGGCCATCAAGCAGCATGATTGCGTCTCAGTGAGAGGGTGAGAGAGCGAAAGTAATTTTTTCAAGTGCGGAATCTTTCGCAACGTGTTTAGCACCGCCACACTGCTTAATAGAGAGTGCTTAGGACGAGAGGGCAAATGAGGTGGTCAAAAAAATAAAAAGGGAACTACAAAGCGAGTAAAAATTAACATGGCGGTCATTCGTCCTATTGTTGGAGTTATGGGAAATACCTTGCAGGAGCGAAACGGTTTCGGAATCTTATACGTTGGTGCGTTCGAACAGGTCTCTTGAAATGCTGACTCCCAAGAAGAACATTTGAAGGGTAAAAGTGTCGTCATGAAATGTTAGCCAGAATTAAGGTTCAGAATTTTTTTTTCGCGCTTAGAGGCAGGGGGTGAAACTGTCGGCGTTGTGAGAAGAAACACGGGATCATAGCGTGATATCTCTGAAATTAGATGCCAACTTAAAATTCAGACGGGGCTATATTTGATTTCGTCGGGTTAGCAGCAGGAGGCACTGAGCTCTGTTACGTCGCGTCAGCTAACGCCCCCCCCTCCCCTCCCCCCCGCACACGTTGTCCATCTGTCGCAAAACCCAACACGGAAATGAAGTTTGAAGTCGCCTGTCACTCTGTCTACTCTCCGAATTGCCTCTACGACTTTTTTTTTCTTTTCTTCATTTCAAGAAAGCACCCAGGCAAACCCACATTTCTAGATTGCGGGATGCTGATTGGTGTAGTCAAGCGACACTTGCAGGCGCGCGAGCAAAATTTCCTCTTTTAGAAATCAAAGAACTTTCCAAGGCAGTTCATAGCTGCATCTAGACTGTTAAAAAAAAATTAGACGAGACACTTGCGCTCCGCCTTAAGGGTATGGCGCGATAGCTAACGCGTTAATGTCCATATGTGCAGAAATGGCCATTTTCTACATAACATTGATCACTGGGAATCTTGCTACCATTCCTGGCTCAGTGGTGCAGCTGTTATGCGATGCGCCATTGCACTGCAATGGCATGGTGCTGCCACTGGTGGGACTTGTGTGACCCAAGTTGCTATTCCCAGCAGCTTGTCGCGAACAATCATTAATTCAACTGCCTCCTGTGACGATGCGCAGTCTGTCACAATCCGGTGGGCAGGTTGTGACGACGCCAGGAGGTCACGCGACCTAGGTGGCGCACGTACTACCTCCTAGGTTGCTTTTGTGGGAGCTTTTCGTGGATTTTTCGCTCGCAGTCAACGGCGCCGACGACGAGATCGAATTTTCTGCGACACGAGCTCCTTAACGCCATCGCGTTAAAAATAAAGGCGCACCGTAGTTCGTATATACGTGCTCCTCCCTTCTGGGTATGAAAATGATATTTGGCTTTTGAGGAAAAGAAATGGCACAGTGAGCCATGCAGCGTAGATGACGCCTTTCGGTGTGAACCATGCAGCGTAGAGGACGCCTTTCGTTGTCACTTTTATTTCTACTCCCCACCCGGATACTTAATTAGACCTCGCAGCCACACGTAGCGACAAGTTAAGGACGCTTTATTGCTGTGCCAGCGTATTCTCTTCAGTAAGCTGTTAGGCAACCACCGGTTAACCATCTAAGCGAGGGGTCCACTTCGCTGCCTCTGCGTGCGCAGCTCGTAAGCCGTGAACGTGCAATCTAGGTGGCCACGTCTTGGCTCATCCCGCAGTCCATCCATATCACCTGGAACTTCCTCGAGGAAAACACCGAGGGATGAGCAAACCAGTGCTGCCGTGCCTGGAATGGACGTACTACGCACCGCACAGAGAGGGAAAGAGCGCTCATTCGGTGCGAGGCTACCTGTTCTTCGCCCCGGTGCAGCACTTAGCCGCCAAACTCATTTCAGCCTGTTATCCAGGCCCTCAACGCGGTAATGGCCTGCGCACATATACAAAAAACAACAACAAGGACGCCGTTTTATACACTCTTTATGCTCGAGTTTCGCACGTGCGACACCCAGTTTGCATTTCGCGGTACCGTATCCTTTGAGTGCGTGCGTGTGTGTGCGTGCGTGTGTGTATGTGCGTAGGTATGCCACGGAGTTTACTAAATCATTTCCGCGCTTTTTCGTCTTAGCTCCAGAGAATGCGTCTCGGAGCAAAACACACACGCACACAAACACAGGACGTGGTTCCGCGAAAAGCATCGCCCCACCACAGTCACGATCGAGTTATGAGAACTGGATTCGGCCATAATCAGCAGGGAAATACACTTAGCTCACTCTGAAGCTTCGCTTCTGAGGCTTCCATGGTGAGTCACACCTATAGCCCCGCCCTACCTTTCTTACCACCTTAGAACAGGAGGGAACCTTTTTTTTCAGTAAATTCATCTCTCTATCGTCTTAATTTATTCGCTTCGAAACATTGCGTTTCGGTGTTCGCGGTCTTCTACAAGTGTTGAAGCCGCCTC
The DNA here is from genome assembly GCA_030143305.2 of Amblyomma americanum. NCBI lineage: Eukaryota > Metazoa > Arthropoda > Arachnida > Ixodida > Ixodidae > Amblyomma > Amblyomma americanum. The sequence goes on along the minus strand of JARKHS020023544.1, from coordinate 14,950 downwards.
CTTTCCCTCTTCGGCTCTCACGGGGCAGCTGGCGGGAGGAGAGAAAATAGAAGCATGCGAGGGAGGGGGGTCGAGCGCATGTGAGCCTCTTCCGCGGAGGCGGCCACCGTCGATTTAGTGCTCCCCGAGGGAAATAAAAATACCGGCGACTTCTGCACGACTGACCCTGTTCCAAGGAGCGTCCAGAGTCGTGGCCCAGCTGCTGCAGCAGCGCCCCCCAGGGCGACCCAGAAAACGAAACTGGCCCCAAGGTCGTCTTACTTTCTCTCCGTCGTACCATACAGCGCTTTGCCTCCACGTCATAATTCTTGCGCCTTGGGACACAGAGATACAGCACAGTCGTTGCCACGTGACAGGTCGCTTGCCCTATTGAGTCCTCTCACCTTCCCAAATTTATTCCGGAGCGAATAGGTGATATGCTGCCTTTACCGTGCTTCACCGTTGTACCTTTGTTTGCTTGCTTTGTTATTTGTTTGTCTGCCTCGACTGCCAGCTCGGTGTCTCCTTTGTTTTTCTGAGCTGTTGTCAGCTTCCCTGGCTGCCTCGAAGCTCCACCCACTGAGGCGGAATCCCGCTCTGCGGTCGGAAACCTGCTCACGGCCGATGTGCCAGGCAGCATCGCACTGACTTTGTAAAGCGACTTTTTCCACTTGCCGTGTGCTGGTCTTACCATGGGGAACGCAAGCGGAGAGCCGGCGTATATATAGGGAGCTGTTCGTACACCGATAGATCTGCGCAGTGAACGCGAGTTTCCTGTCCGCTATCTGGCAACCGAGGACTGACATGAGAGACTTTCCTGCATCGTGGCAGAAAAATTTACCTGCAGTCTTACTCAAAAGCAATTCGTAACTTGTACGCTTGCTGTAGCATCACAGTATGTCTCCACATGAAATGGCCCTCGTGTAACGCTGAATGCCGAAGCGCCAGTTCCGGGGCTGCGCGCGTTCTGTTAATGAGCCAACACAAGTCGACGTTTAAAACCAGTCATCACTAATAACTGGCAAGCTTACAAGGGCATGAGATATACTGAAGCCCTTAAAGAGCATTCGTTATATTAGCCTGGCTGAAAGCGTGGAGAAAAAGTAAGAAATTGAATGTCTGCGCGCGCTAACGCACGCATTGAATGTTTCGACGCGTACAAGGGCAGGGGGGGGGGGGGGGTGGTAGGGTTTTAACGTAGTTAAACCGAGCAGACGTGCGAAAGCATGCGTTTAACCTGAATGGCTCGTGGAACGTCAGCACGTCGGCACGTCTGGCGACGATATCAGACCCATGTTAAGCTCTGATCGAGGTTAAGCTGACCTGGTTTGGTTTATGGGGGTTTAACGTCCCAAAGCGACTCACACTATGAGAGACGCCGTAGTGAAGGGCTCCGGAAATTTCGACCACCTGGGGTTCTTTAACGTGCACTGACATCGCACAGCACACGGGCCTCTAGAATTTCTCTCCATCGAAATTCGGCCGCCGCAGTCGGGATTTAAGCTGATCTGATCTGTTCGCGCCGCAAATAGAAGTTGATGAACACGACAATGTGCAATGAACAGCGCTAGGGAGTGTTGCAGTTTAACACGAGACGAAAGCATAGTGTTCTCGTGCAGTGGTCAGCGAAGCTCATCTGTTCGCGGAGGTATTAAGGGCCTAGCTTTATAATTTTTGCGTAGTTATCTCGAATTTCGCCACCATGCAGTGCACTTGATTGCTATGATGCGAGTCCAATAAAAGCAACACTGATATATCGTGCACGCCAGGGCTCTACCATTTTTGCAGCCATTTCTTGTTCAAGTTACCTTTTCTTTTCTCGGGCCCGCCGCAGTGACTGCGGTTATGGCGCTCGGCTGCGGACCCGAAAGACGCGGGTTCGATCCCGGCCGCGGCGGTCGAATTTCTATGGAGGCGAAATGCTAGAGGCCCGTGTGCTGTGCGATGTCAGTGCACGTTGAAGAACCCCAGGTGCTCGAAATTTCCGGAGCCCTCCACTACGGCGTCCATCATAGCCTTAGTCGCTTCGGGACGTTAAATCAAACCAAATTTTTGGTTTTTTTGAACTACCAGCCTCCCTCGTTCACGCTTTGCATCGCAATTTGCACGCACACAACGTATACTTGTATAATTTCACGGCGTTGACGACATTAATAATATTATGTCTGGTTTGCAAAGGGACCTGATTTATCTTCAGCACTGGTGTCGCATTGACGGACTAATGGTAAATGTTACTAAGACCTGCTTTTAAATTTTTTCTCGCCTCAAAATAAGGAACAAAAATAAACTACCTGTTCGCCCACTATTATACTTTAATTCCACGCTCAATACGTCTCCCGTTATGAAAATATATATTGCCTTTCTTTTTTAGTGCGACAGTGTGCCTGCTGGCATAAGCTTGCTATTAACTTTTCCCATCGCAGCACCTCAACGCATCTTCATCATTCACAACAGCTTCTCTTGTGGACCATCGTTATTTTTGTTTGTTAATCAGTTTAGGAGGTTAAATCAGGTCTTTTTTTGCCTCCTAAGTGAAAATATCAGTCTAGAAGCTGTAGGACAGCAGAGAAAGCATCCTGTACCATCGTTTCTGAGAAGAGAGAAAGTCACCGTATTGACAGCACGTATGAGGCGCTGAGCTGGCCGATGGCTCAACGGGCCATAGTGAGCTGATCATCGCGTTGGGCGGACGCCATCCATAAAAGGCAGGAATGTGAAAAGGGATAAGAAAAATAGCAGGATTTGAACAGCGACGGGACAGGAGGAAAGACATTGTTGCAGACTAGCGCACAGGAGAGGAAGTTGGAGAATGGGGGGTCTGAACGGAGGTGGCACATGCGAATAGACGGTCAGAGGTTACGTGTTATCTAAGATGGTTTGATTAGGGTGCGGTGAGGCCGGGATTGTAATTATTGCGGATCGTCCCTTTGCGTAGTAACGCCTCATTCTTCCTAGTCAAAGAAACGCTTGATATTCGAATGCTTGAACCAAGAGCTCGTGATTTGAAATTGGTCATTATTGACTTTACGTTCACGTATACCTCTCCTGGCGCAGTGATGTGTTTGATTTAGAGAGCTATGGAAAAACTTGAGGCGCAAACAGAGGCTGGCGATGCGGCAGCGAGCTGTGAGGCTGTCAAGACCGGAATTTGCTTTCAGAGATGAAACTGATGGTAAATGAATATGGCAGAATGAAGGAAGCATTTCACCCCAAATGAGTCAAGCATCCTGTCGGGGGAAATCTTTTACCCAACAGAAAACCGATGGGTACTCGGCGCAATTGGGGATGCTAGCAGATGCCCTTTCAGGCTGTCGCAGAGTGTGGCAGGGCATTTTATTTATTTTTTTTACACCCAGTATAACCCGTATCTTCTGATATGCTTTCACTGCCATGGCATGAATCCGACTTCTGCAAAAGTTTGGTTCGACACAGGAGATCCTCACCAGGATTATCAATCCACAGGTCCGTCGAAGCCTAATTTTTCTCAGCCTCATTTTTTAGCTATCTTCTGGTGAGTAGACCCAATATTCGGAGGTCCGACAGAGAGAGCTTGAGAAAGGAGTTAAGCGCCCAGCGATTCTCTCCTCATTTTCCCCCTTATGTTATCTGACAGCTTCATTTCAAAAAGAGAAGGGAAGTACTGAACTCGAACACGTTACATACAAAGGCGTTCATACAAAATGGTTAACACATTACGCACTTTTTGTTCCAGGGCTACACGGGGTTTTAGAGTGCTTGTCATCCAGCACGCCTTACTTTAAAATACCGGTCACCCCTTATCAGATAAACCATGCATACCGGCATAAGCGCCACATTTAGAAGCACGTTTCGTTTGGACGTCAAGCATTCTGCGCGATGTGCAATTTAAACGGATTCATTTTGCCGCAAACAAAGGCAGGAAGAAACGGACGCAATGCAGCTTCCGTTACACGGCGCCTTCCTGGGTGTTCATCCCAGCTTGCGGCATAAATATGTCGCACCGCGAATACCAGCTCAGCCAACAGGAAGTTCTCCCTAAACGTCACCGCTATAATGTCGTCCGTTGCGTGCTATGAAACAGCCCTGCCAGAAGCAGATGAGGGCGGTAGCCAGGCTCCTCAACTGCTACACAATAGGGGGAGCGCCCGGGACTGTCCTTGCTCGTCGTGTTACGAAGCGCCTGACCTGGGGCTCTGTAGCTTGGGCCGAAATCTCAGTACACGGAATTTTATTACCATTTGCCCCCATTGCAATTCGGCTGCCGCGGCCAAGCGCTACGCCCACGACATCTAGCGCGCAACAGCAAAATGTCGTGCTCGCTGAGCATCTGCGGTGGTCTGCCAATGCTCACAACAAATTTAGCCTAAAGTGTGGGATGCTATTTATAAAGGGTCGTTAACAACTTCGTTAGCAGAAGAGGCGGCCAGTGGGAGGATTCCTTAACGCTTGCAAAATTACCCAGAAAATGTGAAAGGATAGTGCCACTATGAAATCATGACAGAGCACTTCCAACCGCCCATGTGAACACCTATTTAGACAGCAGACATCTATTAAAGGGTACATTGAGAGCTTTAGTATTTCTAAACTTGCAGGCCTCACCCATTACGCAATGTTAAACTGAAAAGAAAACTAGATCTCACATCTGAAGCTACCCGGACGCAAGCGGCGGATTTCATTTTCTTTATCGAGGCTCGCCCTGAAACGCATTGTTGGCAACAGCGTAGAGTGTCGCCCCCGGTGTTTTATGGCTGCATCGCAAACATTTGTGCAAAGTCCTTCGATGCAGGGCGGATGGAAGGAAGCGTCGAATCAGAGAGACAATGCACGCGATCCTGCCGCTCAATGCCTCCATAGGAGTAAAGCGACAAGCGCGTGCGCCTTCGTGCCGCAAAAGCGTTCACGTATACGTTCACGGTTCGTTACAGCGATCACAGGTTTCCTACTCAGCGCACCCTTATCAGCACGCAGAGCGGCGGCCCCGCGTGTTCAGGAAGGAGAGCGAGGCAAAAAGGAAATGACCGCGCAAAGCAAACTTCCTTGTATTCCCGGATATAGGGCCTAATTGCAGCCTTCACTTAATGCGGTGGCGTTGTTAAGTTGAGGCGTCGACAGGGTTGGCATTATGCGAAAACTCCGGAGGTAACACGTGGGCGCAGGGTGGATCAGGTGGCAACATAAACTTTTAATTTTTCAACAAGTGTCCAATCTGTGGGTGCACGCTTTCGTTGTAGCTAGGGCTGGGACCTTCCTTTCTTTTGAAAATTTAGTGGACAAGTTGGCGTTAACGCGATAACGTTAAGGCGACTGTTCTACAGCAAATCTGCTGTCGTCGGTGGTGTCGCAGTTGTCGGTGGCGGCGGCAGCGTTGCGAGCGAAAGACTAGGTAACCCACCAGCAACCTAGGTCACGTGACCTTGTGGCGTGATCACAAACTACCCACCGGACTGTGATTAAACTGCGCGCCGTAGTAGGTGCAATTAAATTAATGACTTGTTGCGAGTTGTTGCTCGAGTAGAGTAACTTGGGTCGATGGCAGCACCTGCCATCGCACGGCAGTGGCGCACCTCTTAACCGCTGCACCAGGAGTGGTATGAGGACTCCCAGTGGTCTATGAATGCAAATTAGAGAAAATCCAATTCCGCATATATGGGCATTAACCCATTAACGCTATCGCGGCATACCGTTAAGGCGGAGCTAAAGTGATGTAGTCGATGCTTTGACGGCATACCGTCTGGTCAGAAATGATAGCTGATGAAGTTCACTGGTCACTGACCATGGTAAAAAAAAAAACAATGACGTAACACACTAAACAAGAACGATGACACCCTGCATCCTATATATGCCAAATCACTAAAAACACTGCTAAGTGCTACAAAAAAAGGTTGCATCCAGCCGATTGCCTCGTTGTGAACCGTATGCAGCTCCTAAAACGTCATTAATTTTTTGACCATGGTCAGTGACCAGTGAATTTCATTAGCGGAGCTAAAGTGTGCCCTCCGTTTTTTTTTCTAGAACGCGAGTTTGGTTGTTTTTCTTTTCTTTTTCTTTTTTTGGGGGGGGGGAGGATTGGCAAATATTATCCTACGAAAAAAATTAGTGTCCTTTTTTTGCGTCCCTATATCTGGTGTCCATGTGCAGCCAGATGTCACGTAGAAAACATTACGTATATATTTGATTTTTTTTTGTTAGCGCCAGTAGTTGTATCAATAATCAATAATGAACGCACACATAGACCTATTTAGAGCTGTGCTTGCAGGAGGAAGCATTGTAGCCATAAGAAAAATTAACTGGGTGGGATTTGAGTGATCAGGCTACGAGACAAAAGCGGAGGTGGAAGTTTATTTCACCAGGTCGCGCAAAAATCAAACAAACAAATGAAAAATAAACAATATAAAGCTACAGGCGGACAACAAGCATATACAGGGTGCTAAAAATTAGGCGTCCAGGGTTTCATTCGAAAGAAACTGAGCAGTACGAGTAAGCCGTTTCTTTTCGTAGGTTGCGCGACCAGGCAGACACAAAGCCTAAGCGTAATTGCTATCTTCAGTCTCCTGAATGGCTAAAAGTAATTAATAAACCTTTTAGTCCCTGTCGCAAGCGTACATGTTTATACTGTAACTTTTTGGTGGTCGTATTCCAAGACTGTTCCATTCGGTTAAATTTTCGGCAGAACATCTCTTAACGAATATGTCCTAACACTCGTGTTACGAGATATTCACCTAAAAGTGTCCAACTCAACCTGCGCTATTACGCATGCAAGGCGGTGAAGAGGGACGCGAAGCTCGTCCCGGTTTGGTGCAGCTGTTTGGTGCCGCATGGCGCATCATCTATGAGGTAAGACAAGTCGACAACAGGTGAAACTGGTAACTGTTGCCTTTGCTTCCTCGGCCATTCTTATCGAAGAAACGCCATACGCACCAGCTGCGTCACAATTGGATAGAATTTCGCGCCTATCGTCACTGTCTTGCATGCATAACTACTCTGACTGACATGTAAATTTGAGGGCGGATAACTTGGGACACGGGTGAACTACGGAAATTCTACTTAAGGAAAAGGCTACGAACACGAAAGCCTCCAAGTTTGCATTAAGCGAAATAACTGAATGTAGAAAATTAAGAGATTGACAATGACAGTTATCGTTTAACTTTCTGGCCGGCTGGTGGCATATCCTATACGTGCAAATGCGGCTTTCGAGCACTGCTCGCCATCTGATTAAAAAAAAAGTCTTGAAAGTCGGACAGTCTATAGTGTTACGGTTAGTTTTCCATACCGCCGCAGCCAAACAGGTGATATGACTCGCCGTGCTAGTTGCGTGTTTCACCAGACATCGGGAAGAGAAATAACTCCAATGTGTCGATAGACGAAGGAACGTGGGCCGGAGACGGGGTGTAGGAGGAGCAACAAAAAACTGCATTCACATATTTACAACATTGGTTACAAGGAAATACAAACAAATTAAAAGCTGAGAAGATGTCTCAGGGAATCGCTGCTCGACGAACGAGTCGAGCGCATTAAATAGGCTCCCCCGTCGTCTTCCCGAATTTTCCGTCCAATCACAGGGACTTTGTCTTGCGCGCCGCCTTTGTGTGGAGCCAACGACGTTCAATGGCTGGCTTTTACATCTTGCCTAAGCCGAGTATTCATTGACTGCGCTTCTCTCTTCAACTTCTTCTTCGGCCGAATCACGGGCATGAATCTCCCGAAAGTGTCCTTTCATTATAGTTCACCTCCTCGTCGACAAGGAGGCGCGCCGATAATCAAACGCAGATATCTTTTAGTTAATCAAGGTTAATCAAGAGCACATGGCTCTACAGGAAGCCGGCCAGGGGGTCCCGTCCATTGGTTCAAGGTCCGGCCGAAGGCGTACACCTGCAACGGCGGCACCCGTGCCGTCGACAAGAGAGCGAAGCGCGGAAGATCGACAGACTCCCGTCCCCGTGCGACGCGCCAGGCGTTGAGCGGCTCCTCCCTGGCGGTGGTGCATGGTCGCAGGGTGGTTGCTGCTGCCCTGGGTGCTGCCTAATAGAAACCACCTAAGTCGGAGACACATGTGGTGACAGTTACGCCACTGCGAAGGCGCGTGGAAGAAATGAGTCGGCTAGACTCGTCGTGTCGGGCGCCGCTTTTCTTTTGAGCTGGTCGCATGGGAACGCGTACTGGGGGAAGCTCGAATTGTCTTTTGGAATGGCTTAATTCAAGACTGCTCAGGCGGGAACACACAAATCTTAAGGGGGGGGGGGGGTTGAGTCACAGCAAAGGTTCCCAAAATTCCAGCTGACGCCACTGTGGTATAAAAACAAACAAACAAACAAAAAAAAACTTCTTTTGAAGGTGCGGGGAATTGAACCCAGACGCGACGCGAGCGCGCATTCCGTAGGAGACAAAACCGAGTTGCTTGTTGGCGAGCAAAGGTGAACGTATATTAAACACGTGGCCTTACGACTGTATGCTAATGACTGAGGGTGTCATTAGAAAGGAAGAGAAGGAAATAAAAAAGTAATAAATAAATAATATAAAAAGCTTTCCCATTCAAAGCACATCAGTAGTCTGAAGTGCCTTATGGAACTTCACTACTTATTGAATACATAAGCAGGGTGTTTCACCTAAAAATGTCAGGCATTTTTTAAACATAGGCTTTTGGAGGTAGATGAGCGCTTGTTTGAGCGTACATTGTCAGCGGTGTATTGCCCCATAATATAGATAAAAACGCTAACTAGCAGGCTGGTTGACTGACATTGAGCTGTTAACTTGGAAACTATTATTGTTTGGCTGTGTATTTATTGAGAGGTTTGTAGCACAGCATAAGTAATATCCATATCAGTTTTTAGAATTTCAACGTGCCATTCTCGCCGATTCTGCAGCGCAGGGAATTCTGGAATTGCGCAGGAGCGAAAGCGAAACTGCGCGGCCAGAAAGAGCGCTAGCCACGCCAGGAACTCCTACGGCAGTTAATGGAACACTGGTCCCATTAACCGCAATTCACGAGAAGCAGCTTTTCAAAGTTTTGCACCTTCAGCAATGCACATTATTTTGCCAACTAGAAACGTGCCAAATGGTTCCTAAAACCAATCGTATACAAGAAAGAATGCGCTTTTGTTTCTCCGATTGCTGCAGGCTCGTTGTTTTGGTCTCAGGGGTCAGCGCAGTGCGCAGTCTCACGCCCTGCCTCGGTCGCCATGGCTCAAGATTCGCATATTGTGGAGGTCTACCCCACGTGGAGTTTGTCTCTATTCCGGACATATCCGAAGTTCTGGTGAAGGGAAGGGGACGCTCAGCTTGGTGAATAACTTTACGACCTTAATGATGGTGCTACATAAACCGGTTACCAATAAATTAATTTTTCTTATTCTGGATTGTGCTGCGATTTGTTTGTTAATTTCCTGACGCAGTAAACGCCCCAAGCGGTCCTGCTTACAACATGCAGTAATACTCTCGATAAAAGCACGACGCACAGTGCATCATATAGGCAGCATTAATTATGCAAAACTATCACAATGAAAGCAGAAAATGCCCATGCTGAAAAATTCGAGAGTTGAAGCAAAGACGAGTGAAAGCGATGCTTTCTCACTTAGTTGGCCAACAGAATTTCCGAAATTCTGATGCCAACAAATAAAACGCACATATATATTAGAAATAAAGCTAGTTTCCGGGCAAGTAATTGTAATTTATTAGCTTTAAAAGATAATAACGATTAAATTTTGGTCTTGTTTTGCCAGCATCACCCGAGCTCCCACATGGCTTACATTGTCCTCGCGGCATCCGATTTCCTCAGTGCAACATCACCGCTGTTGTCGCACGTCTGCTCGCGGGGTGCTCGAGATACCGGTGCCTGTTCCACGCTGGCAGCACTCTAGGCCAAGATCTTCATTTCGGGGCATTTCAAGCAATTTTTTAGCAGTATCAGTCCGCTCTTGTTCCGGGGTTCTTGCTTGGTTTTTAGAGGGAACTTGTGGTTGTCCAGATTGGTTTCTCCCCTGCAGCTCGGATCACACTGCCCGATAGCGGTTATCTTCCGCTAATTCTTGGTGGCCCCGCGCTTCCTCCGGCTGCCTGATCTCGGACGCCGGGTTTTCTTCCGGCTTTTGTTTCCAGCATCGCTGTCCGAAGACGCACCCGTGGAACGGTGATGGCGACTCCCCCTGCGCTTCCGGCCGGCGCTGCGCTTTGAAGACCTTGAGCGAGAACGGCCACGCTTCTTGGGCCCTCGCTTGCCTGAGGCGCTGTTGCTAGAGGACCCGGCACTTGACCGGCGACGAGATCGGGAGCGGCGTCGACCGCCCCCGCTGCTCTGCGACTGGTGATGCCTGCTCCGGTGGCGCTTCTCACCTCCAGATTTGATAACCGACCGGCGGTGGGTTCTAGGCATGCGTGCACCGCCCTTGGTGGTGGCTGACATCTGCCCTGCGGAGATGCCAGGGATATCAGCCGCCTTTTTTGCCGAGCGGCTGTTGGCGTCGGCGGACATCTGATGCAATGGTGACTCGCCTGAGGAGCGAGCACCCACTTTCGCTGCCTCGTCCTTGGGCGTGACGGGTTCCTTCGGTGGAGGGAGTTCACCCTTCCGGCGGCTTACGCCCGGTTTCCCAGGCGACGAGTCTACCGCGTCCGCGGCCACCTTTGCCTTCTTCCTGGATTGTTTTGGCTTCGGCTCACTGGGACCGCTCTTCGGGGTCGTCTTTCGCTTTGGAGCCTTCCTCGAACGCCCAGACTTCTGGCTCCCCATGATCCGTTGAGGTCAGCCTTCGCGGGCAGCTGGCGGTGGCTCCTGGTGCAATGATTCCGGCGGTCGCCGTCGAAGCCACAGACAAACCAGGCGGCGGACTCAGCTTCTCGAGGTACGGAAAGCGACTCTGCCGACGGCGCCTTTGCCCATCGGGGCCAGACGCTGGGTAACAGGACTCGAACGGCAAAGCCCAACCAGGCGAACCGTTGGGGCGCGGGGTCAGCCAAGGGGCACGAGTGCGCGTGGCTCAGGAGCGCGGCTGTCTCGTTTTCCTTGTTTTCTTCTGCTCGCCTTGATATTGCAGCACGTGCCATGCGGAATGGCCGAAAAGTCCAAGACCTCAGATCTGAATCTTCAATTTATATTCACAGTTCCGCATACGCCGCTCGAACATTCACGGTGGTGCAACACACGTCAAGAGGTTGTCACCCTGCCAGTTAAACCTGCACGCACACCCCTTATTCTAGTTTCGTTTTTGGCCGTATTGGTTTCGCATCTCAAAATCTTGGATGGGTTCGCTTTATAATTTCTACCAACTCAGGTATCTCTATTCTAGTTGGCGGAGATTTCAAGGGCGCACATACCTCGTGGGGTTACCCATCGGATTTCTCTAGTGACGCACACATCCAAGGCAGCTTTTGACATCATTCCTTTCAACTTTTAAACCACCCGAATACCTCTACCCACCCAAGAATTGGCCCGTATTCCCCTGATTTGACTTGGTGGCTAGGCCCCGGTCACCCCGATTGGTCTCTTGATTCAGACACTTGAGGTAGTGATCACAGCCCCATTTTTATCTCCCTCACTCCTAGGCCTCTACAGAAAATACGACGCAGCGTACGCATAACATTATGGGACTCTGTACGCGCAGACAAAGTACGTTTATCTACATTCAACCCGTCTTCAGCACTGTTTACTCTCTCTGCTGTTTTCGCGACACACACTATTACTACTGCTGTAAATGAAGGAGACCCAAACCCGGACGTACACCTCCTGAATCTGTGGGCTCTTCGTCGCCAGGCGGATCTTTATGCTACTCGACACCCCGATAACACATCGGCTCTTCCCACTCTTCACCGCGCTACCGCACGTGCCTGGCGCTATGCGAAGCGGCTAGGCAGGCAAAGCTGGGCTGCATGGTGTGCCCGCCTGTCTTCTACGCAGGGCAGTCGAGATCTTTGGAGACGGTTTCGCGCCATGCAGCGCCCTTCTCAGGTTGCTGATTACACAGAGGGCATTCGCCTCGCGCTTAATGTGAATGAGGATACATTTGCACAAGTGGCCCGTCAGTTTTCTCCACACCATGTCTGCACCTTTACGTCTCCTCCCGACTTATCCTTTGCAGAGCCCTCCGATGGGATTACTTCTGACCTAACCATGGCAGAGGAGCTAGCCTCCATTGAACACCTAAAAGCTACCACTAATCCCGGATTCGACGGCATACATAACTCCTTAATCCGCAACTTGGAATGGGCGACATTGCAAACCCTACGTGATACTTTCAACGAAGTGTGGCATTCTGGCGTCATGACGGGAGAGTGGAAGCATCCTACTGTGGTTCCAATACCCAAGTCAGGTCAGCCTCCAGTATCTTCCTCGGCCCTTCCTTCAGTTTCCCTCACGCCTACCACCTGCAAGCTTTATGAAAACATTCTCGCCGCACGGTTGTCATGGTGGCTGGAATCCCATGATTGTTACCCAGATCCCCAAATTGGTTTCCGCCCACAAATTGGAACGGAGGACGGCCTTGATACTTTGGCTACTGATGTGCTTTACCAGTCTCCGCAGAGTGAGCTTGTTCGAACCTTAATTGCCACAGACATAACAACGGCATTTGATAACATCCTTCACTCTGCCTTTGTCTCCCTCATCGGTTTCTCCTCTCCATTCACGCCTTTTTAGCAAATCGATCCTTCAGTGTGCGTGTACACGGAAAGCCCTTTGATAACTTCGCTTCCAATAGAGGAGTACCCCAGGGCTCGAATCTCGCCCTACCCATTCTATCCCTTCTCTCAGTGTGCTTGCGTATGACGTTAATATAACCTTGTGCAGCTTTCATATCCAGATGTATCAATCCATCAGTCGGTCCTCCAACCCGCGCTTGAGGTACTGACATCTCGCCTCCCTCCTCTGGGTCTAACACTGTCTCCTACTAAATCATGTTTCATTCGCATTGGAAATAAAGCTGGCTTAGGGAAAGCTCCAACTTTAAATTTTGCGATAGATAATTCTCCGATTCCTGAGGTAGAAACTGTTCGTATTTTTGGCCTTCTCCTTCATATATCTGGGACTGGCACCCCGTGGCTGACCGCCACCCGTAAATCGGCTCACGCTACTCTGGGTCTCATTCGTCGCATAGCTATGCGCTGTGGTGGCGCACGTACTCATACGGCCCGCCAGCTTGTGAGCTCTATCCTTCAGCCACGGATAGTATATCAGGCAGAATTTTAATGTCTCACCGGCAGGGAGTGGGACTCCCTTTAAGCTATCAATCGTGAGGCTATGCGCGCCATAACATATCTGCCTCGTTTAACACCTATACCTGTGCTAGAGGAGTTCGTCCAACTTAATACACTCAGTGAACTCATCGACCAACGGGTGGCAAAGAGAGCTCGAAAAGTCTCTCTAACTTCACCGTTTCAAGACACTTCCTCCGTGGTCATACTGCCAGCTCACAGACAATCGCCGCACTGTTTCCCCGCCGGTATCAGCCGGGTGTCTGCCTGAAGGGTGCATATTGGACACGTATCCATCACATACGGCAGAGAGAGTAGTTACTGATGTGTATAGTCTCTCCCTTTTGCATCTCAACTCTCGAGCGACGCATACCGCGGATACGTGCACTCAACTGGTATTGGAACTTCAAGCCTTTATAATGCCATTGCTTTCCTTCCGCTCGTTCCCACATTCAATACAGTTCATATTTACACCAACTCTCGTGCCGCCGTTAAAACAGCTTAAGGCTCTTCGACGCACATTCCAGATTTCACAATCAATTCATGGGCTCTGCGCAATGTACCCATGTCTGGTGCTCATACGCTGGATTCGCAGCCATGCTCAGGGTCGACATAACATTCAAGCCGATGCTATGACACCCTCACATATCAGACGACCCGCAACCTTCCCCTCTTCCCTCGGATCCGTTCTTGTCCCATGTTTTCGATTTTGAAGTTCTGCGCTAGCGAACAGGCGCTCTAATTCCTGCGTGTTCTCACCCACTCCTCCGCTTTCTTCCTTGGCAGGGGGAGGTATCCGTTCACCGGATTCGCGTAGCGGCGGCTTTGACATCATCTGTTCCTCATAGGTGGGGCTCAAAATATCTGCCAGCAACTGACAGGTGTCTTCACTGTGGCACTGCTCCGGATATTTATTATGTGCGGCACTTGTGGACGTGCCGAGCGACGGCTGCTGTTAGAAAACGGCTCCTGAGGAAGGTGGGCCTGTGGTGGAACCGCGAACATGACTATGTGAATTAAACTACGAACAATCATTCCATCGGCAACCTCTGCGACTTCCTCGGCGCAACAGGTCTTCATTCGTTCTTTTAACTTTCTGTCTCCCGCATTCCTTTCTCTTTTTTCAACTTCTGCCTCATGGCACATTTCTCGAATAAAAAAAAAGAGAACTCAGGTCATTGAATCGGAACAGTTTTGGAATCGCGAAAACGAATAAAAGAACATTAAAACAATAAATTTAGTTCACAAAGCATGCCCTTCCTCTCTTACGAGAGAGAAATTATTCGAAAGAAACTTACACCACTTGCCCATTTATCCACTCCTTTTTTCGCCTAAAGAAGTTAAAGAAAAGCATTGCGCAGAGTACTGTCCTGTCACACCACTGGACTGTGAACATAATTGTGGTAGAGGGACACGGAAAACAAACAGAAGTCAGCCTGCATCGATAGATGATTGCGTTTTAAAGACAAATAGCATGCTGTCCCTGAGAGCGCAGCTTTTATAAGCTATACAAACCAAATAAAAATGTACACTTATTGCCGTCGCCTGTCGCTTTCGCATCTGAAGTGCTGTGACACCAAGACAGCATTTTGAGCGCCGACCTCTGCATCAAGATTGCACCGTCATCGACATGCACAATGATCATCGTGTCATTTTCGGTACTGATGCTATACCAGGTTGATTGAAGTGGCGAAAAATATTTAGCTTTAATTTTCACAAGAATTGATGTGCCTTGTGACGTTCCTTGTGTGTGCTACGAGGGTCCGCGTTCGACGGCGCGGCGTAGACGGAGCCCCCAGTGGCGGCGCAAGCA
>JARKHS020023543.1:0-26924 GCA_030143305.2 Amblyomma americanum | reverse complement strand
TATCCTGTGGCCTTCATTGTGCTACGGAAATGTTCCCGCGAAGTTACCTTGGGCATGGATTTTCTTAATGAGCATCAGGTGATCATCGACCTGCGATCCAAGCTGATCACGCTTTTGACGGACGAGGCCATCCCTTGGATGAAAACTTTGGAAAATCACCAACTTGCCCTGAGTGTCGTGGAGGAAGTGAGCGTCCTACCCCGATCAAGCGTTAACCTGAATGTAGGCGCCACGAAAGCCATTGACGCTGAAGCCATCATCGAGGACAACATGCAGTTGCTTAAAGACCTAGGAATGAGCATCGCAAGAGGCATCGCACATTTCCGCAATGGCCAGGCCAAAGTACTGCTGACTATCTTCAGCGAAGAATACCGGCACATTCACAGAGGAACTACGATTTCTTTCTTCGGCGAAATTTCTGACGTACGAGACTCATTCGCCCTTTCCGACACATCCGACGAAGATTCGCCTGAGCAAGAGAACTCGCCCACTTTCGACGTCAACCCAGCCCTGCCCCGGAACAGACAAGACCAGATCTGCAATCTGCTTCGAAGCTACAGCCAGTGCTTTTCGTCATCGCCGAAGGTCGGACAAACGCCAATTGTCAAGCTTCTCATTATAACCGACCAGCACGCCCAACCTCTCCGTCAAAGCCCCTACCGTGTGTCGCCGCGAAAACGGCAAGCCATCTGGGACTAAGTGGAAGAAATGGTTCGCGACCACGTCATCCATCCTTCAAACAGCCCATTGGTGGCACCGGTTGTTCTAGCGAGAAAGAAAGACTGCGCACTTCGATTTTGCGTTGATTACCGCCGCTTGAAGAGCATAACAAAGAAGGACGTCTACCCCCACCCCCGCATCGACGACACACAGGATCGGCTCTGCGACGCCAAGTATTTTTCATCGGTGGACGTCAACAGCTGCTACTCGCAAATTGAGGTCGATGAAAAAGATCACGAGAAGATCGCATTCATCACTCCGGATGGCCTCTTCGAGTTCAAAGTGATGTCATTTGGTCTCTGTTCTGCACAAGCAAAGTTTCAGCGAGTAATGGATACAGTGCTGGCAGGCCTGAAGTGGCAGATTTGGCTGGTACATTTAGATGACGTCGTTGTGTTCGCCTCAAACTTTGAAGAGCCCCTCAAAAGACTTCGAACATCATTAGACGCCATCAAGTCGTCTGGCCTAACATTGAAAGCAGAGAAGTGCCACTTTGCCTATGAAGATCTGCTGTTTCGCAGCCACATTGTTAGCAAGGACGGAGTACGCCCAGACCGGCAGAAAACAGCTGCTATTGTAGTTTCCACGACCGGCTGATAAGAAATCACTGCGCAGATTCCTCGAACTGTGCACATATTACCGACGATTTGGGAAAAACTTCTGCGCATCGCCGAGCCCCTGACCCAACTGGCGAAGGCAGACATGCCATTTAAATGGGAAGCGCCGCAAGCAGAAGCCTACAAAGAACTTCAGCGTCGTTTGCAGTCCCCACCGATCTTCGCACATTTTCATGAAAACGCCGATACTGAAGTTCATACCGACGCAAGCAGCGTGGGCCTAGGCGCCGTCCTCGTTAAAAAAAGCGACGGGCTGGAGAAAGCATCGCATACGCTAGCCGTTCCCTTTCCAAGGCCGAGACTAACTATTCGACAACTGAGAAGGAGTGTCTTGCCATCATCTGGGCTACGTCAAAATTCCGCCCCTACCTGTACGGACGACCGTTCAAGGTGGGCAGCGATCACCATGAGCTGTGCTGGCTTGCCAATCTGAAGGACCCTTATGGCCGACTCGCTAGATGGAGTCTGCGCCTCCAGGAGCTTGACGTCACCGTCCTTTACAAGTCCGGACGCCCGCACTCTGATGCCGATTGCCTTTCACGAGCCCCTGTAGATGCACCACCGCCGGACGACGATGAGGACGCCTTCCTGGGACCCATCAACCCCAGCTCTCTTGCACAGCAGCAACGCTCGGACCCCGACCTAAAACGCCTCATCGAGTACTTGGAAGGCAAGGTTTATTCACCCCCCGCCTCATTCAAGCGAGGACTGCATTCCTTCTGTGTACAGAATGATGTCCTCGTGAAGAACTTCGCAGCGAACAAAACAGCCTACCTCCTTGTTGTACCTGCTTGCCACCGTGAAGAAGTTCTACAGGCTTCATACGACGAGCTGACTGCTGGACATCTCGGGTTTTCTCGCACCCTCCGCAGCATTCAAGACAAGTATTACTGGCCCCGAATGTCTGCCGATGTCTCACATTACGTGAAAACCTGCCGAGATTGTCAACGAGGAAAGACCCCACTAACCCTACCAGCAGGATTTCTGAACCCCATTGAACCCCCCTCAAGGCCCTTTCAGCAGAACAGAATGTACTTGCTTGACTTTTTTCCAACGTCAAGATCTGGAAATAAGTGGATCATCATAGCGACCGACTACCTGACCCGCTACGCCGAGGCGAAAGCCCTACCGAACGGAACAGCAGCAGAAGTCACCAAATTTTTCGTGCAGAACTTTCTTCTGCGACACGGCGCCCCCGATGTGCTCATCACGGACAGCGGAACAGCATTCACGGCGAAACTAACGCAAGCCATCCTTCGTTACAGCCAGACCAGCCACCAGAGGACAACTGCATACCATCCGCAGACCAGCGGACTGACCGAGCGCCTGAACAAAACCATCGCAATATGCTCGCTATGTATGTCGATGCCGAACACAAGACCTGGAACGTCATCCTGCTTTACGTCGTCTTCGCCTACAACAGCGCAGTGCAGGAGGCCACCAAGATGACGCCTTTTAGGCTCGTCCATGGCAGGGAGGCCACGACCACGCTAGACGCCATGCTGCCCAACGTTACCGAAGAAGAAAATGTCGACGTCACCGCCTACCTTCAACGCGCAGAAGAAGCCCGAAGACTTGGCCGATTAATGATCAAAGACCAGCAGCGGACCGACACCAGGCGCTACAACCTGCGAAGACACAACGCGGAATACAAGGCAGGACACCAAGTCTGGGTTTGGACGCCCATTCGCAGCTGTGGATTGAGTGAAAAGCTTTTCCGCCGCTATTTCGGCCCGTACAAGGTTCTTCGTCGGCTAGATGAACTGGATTATGAAGTCAATCCTCACGCAATAACTGCATTCCAGCGACGCCGCGTATACGACCAGAAGTTTTCCATGTCGCCCGTCTGAAGCCATACTATGCGCGCTAAAGGACGCTGCGTTTCCACGTCCTGTGTTTATTTTTGCACGATCCGTTTTATTTGTTGCTAGTCACCTGATTTGTTTTAATGCATCGGGTCGATGCTTCTTTGAGAGGACAGTAATGCCGCGATTATTTGCAGTGTTTGTTTGTTCATTCTTCAAATCTGCCGGCACGCCGCTTTACCGCTTTGTTTGCCATGCAAAAAGCGACCATATTTATCTCGATTGATCGCGTCCGGCCAGAGCTGATTCTACATTGTACCAGAATGTTCTAGTAACTTTGCACCTTTTATCTTGAAATTTCGCTATCACCTTTAAACTGAGCACGGCCGACAGCGACGGGCATTCTGTTCGACGACCGCCGAGCACCCTTGTTGCTGCGCCGCCGCCGAGTAATTCAGTCCATTGTAGGCGCCAGTCAGCCCAAATAAACACTTTTGTTTAGACACCTGTGCGAGAATAAAATATGTTGTGAAAATGTTTCAGTCTAAGATATTCCCTACGTTTCTGTAGTGGTGTTCAGCCGTCTTTTTTTCCCTGTTGAAACACTTAAATTCCTAGTATAATTTGAAAAAAAAACGAATCGCTATGCTTTGGATTCTTTCTAAGCGGTTTACAGCGCATGCCACTCATGGATCCCACACAGCGCAGGCGTAATCAAGAAAAGAATAGAATAGATTGAATACATACACAAGATGTTTCGCCAAAGAATGTCAGCCATTTTTAAGAAATAGGGTTTTTGAGGCAGATGAGCGCTTTTTTTTCCTTAACATTGTCAGCGGTGTGTTGCACCAGAGTACAGCTCTGAAAGCTAACTAGCAGGCTGTTGACAGATATTGAACTGTTGACTTGGAAACTATTATTGTTTGTAGGCGTATTTATTGAGAGGTTTGTAGCACAGCGTAAGTAATATCCATACCAGTTTTTATTAATTCTAAATGCCATTCTCGTCTCTGCTGCAGCGCAAGGAATTCTGGGGTTGCGTAAGAGCGAAAGCGAAACTGCGCGGCCAGAAAGAGCACTAGCCACGCCCTGAACTCATGCTGCAGTTAATGGGACACTCGTCCCATTCACTGCAATTTACGAGAAGCTATTTACTCAAAATTTTGCACCTGTAGCAATTCACATTGTTTTGCCAACTACAAACGTGCCAAAAGATTCCTCAAATCAATGGTATACAAGAAAGAATGTGCCTTTGTTTCCCCGATTGCTGTGAGCACGTTGTATTGGTCTCAGGGGGCAGCGCAGTGCGCAGTTTCACGCCCTGCTTCGGTCACTATGGCTCAAGATTCAGATATTGTAGAGGAATACCCCACGCCGTGTTTCAGCCTTTATTCCGGACATGTCCGAAGTTATCGCAACGGGAACGATACGCTCAGCTAGGTAAATAAGTTTACGGCTTTAATGACGGTGCTACATAACCCGGTTACCAAGAAACCTATTTTTTTCTAATTCTGAATCGTACTGCGATTTAGTGGTTAATTTCCCGACGCAATAAATGCCCCAAGCGATCCGCTTACAGAATGCCGTAAAATCTTCCATAAAGGCACGACGTGCAGTGCAGCACACAGCAAGAATAATTATGCATAACTATCACAGTGAAAAGCAGAAAATGCCTATGTCGAAAAATTCGAGAGTTGAAGCAAAGACGAGTGAAAGCAATGCTTTCTCACTTAGTTGGCCAACATAAATTCCTAAATCCTGATGCCAACAAATAAAACGCACATATATATTAGAAATTAAACTAGTTTCCGGGCAAGTAATTGTAATTTATTAGCACTAAAAGATAATCACGATCAAATTTTGGTCTTGTTTCGCCAGCACCACCCGAGCTCCCACATGGCTTACAATTTCCTCGCGGCAACCGATTTCCACAGTGCAACATCACTGCTCTTGTCGCACGTCTGCTCGCAGGGTGCCCGAGATACCGGTGCCTGCTCCACGCTGGCAGCACTCTAGGCCAAGATCTTCATTTCGGGGCATTTCAAGCAATTTTTTAGCAGTATCAGTCCGCTCTTGTTCCGGGGTTTTTGCTTGGTTTTTAGAGGGAACTTGTGCTTGTCCAGATTGGTTTCTCCCCTGCAGCTCAGATCACAATGCCCAATAGCGGTTATCTTCCGCCAATTCTTGGTGGCTCCGCGCTTCCTCCGGCTGCCTGACCTCGGACGCCGGGTTTTCTTCCGGCTTTTGTTTCCAGCATCGCTGTCCGAAGACGCACCCGTGGAACGGTGATGGCGACTCCCCCTGCGCTTCCGGCCGGTGCTGCGCTTTGAAGACCTTAAGCGAGAACGGCCACGCTTCTTGGGCGCTCGCTTGCCTGAGGCGTTGTTGCTAGAGGACCCGGCACTTGACCGGCGACGAGATCGGGAGCGGCGTCGACCGCCCCCGCTGCTCTGCGACCGGTGATGCCTGCTCCGGTGGCGCTTCTCACCTCCAGATTTGATAACCGACCGGCGGTGGGTTCTAGGCATGCGTGCACCGCCCTTGGTGGTGGCTGACATCTGCCCTGCGGAGATGCCAGGGATATAAGCCGCCTTTTTTGCCGAGCGGCTGTTGGCGTCGACGGACATCTGATGCAATGCTGACTCGCCTAAGGAGCGAGCCCCCACTTTCGCTCCCTCGTCCTTGGGCGCCACGGGTTCCTTCGGTGGAGGGAGTTCAGCCTTCCGGCGGCTTACGCCTGGTTTCCCAGGCGACGAGTCTACCGTGTCCGCGGCCACCTTTGCCTTCTTCCTGGATTGTTTGGGCTTCGGCTCACTGGGACCGCTCTTCTTCGGGGTCGTCTTTCGCTTTGGAGCCTTCTTAGAACTCCCGGACTTCTCGCTCCCCATGATCCATTCAGGCCAGCCTCCGCGAGCAGCTGGGGGTGGCTCCTGGTGCGATGATTCCGGCTGTCGCCGTCAAAGCCACAGACAAACCAGGCGGCGGAGTTAGCTTCGCGAGGTGCGGAAAGCGACTCTGCCTACGGCGTCTTTGCCCATCGGGGCCAGACGCTGGGGAACCGGCCTCGAACGGCAAAGCGCACCCAGGCCGACCGTTGGTGCGCGGGGCCAGCCAGGGGCACGAGTGCACGTGGCACAGGAGCCTGTTGTTGTTGTTGTTGTTGTTGTTGTTGTTGTTGTTGTTGTTGTTGTTGTTGTTGTTGTTGTTGTTGTTGTTGTTGTTGTTGTTGTTGTTGTTAGCCTATCAAAAGATGGCACATACCCACACTGGGGGATCGGCCAAGAATCGGTTGGCTATTCACCTGAATAAAAAGGAAAAACACGTGGGAGCGCAACACCGGTGAATTTTTCGTCATGAACAGAAAAGGAATGAGAGTTTTGATTTCTAAATTATAAGAATAATAATAGAGGGATTAAATAATAATGATTAAGTCAAAATGTAATAATTGATAGAAAAGAAAAGTTTGGAACACTTAGCAAGGTAGTCGGCGAGATTCTATCGGGAAATTTAGAACAGTGGTACAAACAGATCTGTGGCTGAACCCAAATATGATGGCGCCAAATGATAGCAAGAGCGGGCTGCTCAAACTAAGGCCATGATGCTGCAAGGTCTCCTCCAGCAACCTTTTTTTCAGAGAGCTGAATCGGCGACAATACAGCCAAAAATGTTCTATAGTTTCAGGCTCACGGCAAAATGCACAAAGGGGAGAGAGCGCCAAACCCGGATTGTGTAAATAGAAATTTAGAGGGGGGATGCGGCAGCGCAGCCTCGTCAGTGATACTTCAAGCTGCCGAGAGCAACAAATTTTCCTGTTCCAATAATATTTAAGGTGCTCATAATCCGCCGATGTTAAAAGTGTTGTGTCTCTGACGTGCTTAAAAACGCGCGTCGCCGAAATCTAGATGCTGTAATATAGGCTGTAGCCGGGATGATTGGCAACACGGGGCCGCTGAGGGAAGCCTTTGCGAGTTTGTCAGCAATCTCATTTACTGTCACACTGCTGTGACCGGGAACCCATACTAAATGAACAAGGCTCAAATGCGGAGGAAGTAGGGATAAGAAAGTTGGTAAAATGGGACCGTCAACATGTGCAGCGAGGGACGAACACAAAGATAAAGAATCAGTAATTACTGCAACTGCTGTAATAGAGGGTCTAGCTTGCGTAGAGCAGGTACAACTGCTAGAAACTCTGCTTGAAAAATAGGGGTGAAATCTGGAAGGCGCAGTGAAAAGGACCAGTCTAAATGCGAGCAAAATATTCCCACACCTGCTTTTTCATTGCATTGCGATGCGTCAGTGGCTATTGCTATATCTGTAGGTAGGGTCCTCAGATGATCTTCTTGAAGACCATTTAGAATACTCGGTGGCAAAAGTTTTGCATTTTGGGGGAATATGTCGTCGAAAACAATGTGGATATCGGGCCCACTGCGAAGCGCAGGAAGGATATCATAAATGTTTACATCTAAACCCTGAAGTAATATTTGCACAAACACTACCTGAGGGGAGTTGAAATGAGACCAGGGGACCCCAAAAAAGGAGGTCGGCTGACAACAGAAAATGCTTTGGGAACGGTGGAAATAGGATTCATAGATCCTGAGGTAAGTTTGCACAGTTAAAAATTGAAATTGAAGGAGCGCGGCTGCCTCGTTTTCCTTGTTGTCTTCTGCTCGTCTTGATGTTGCAGCACGTGCGATGCGGAATGGCGGAGAAGTCGGGGAGCTCAGATCATTGAATTTGAACAAACACTTTTCGAATCGCGAAAATGAATGAATGAACATTGAAACAGTAAAGTCATTGAGCAAAGCATCCCCTTCTCCTCTCAAGAAAGGGAAGATATTCGCAAGAAACTGACATTGCTTGCCCATTTCTTTCCACCTAAAGAAGTTAAAGAAATGCACTGTGGACATAGTACCGCTCCACCTCTATAAACATTCCACTGTCGTGCCACACTTCTGGACTGTGAACAAAACTGTCGTGGAGGGACACCGAAAGCAAACTGAAGTCAGCCTGCACCGATATATGGTTGCGTTTTGAAGAGAAACAGGATGCTGTCAAGTAGAGCGAGTTTTTATAAGCTGCACACTGTAAAAAAAAAAGTGTGCCGGTATCGCCGTCACCAGTCGCTTTCGTAACTGAAGTGCTGTGACACCAAGACAGCGTTTTGAACGTCGATCCCTGCAGCAAGATTGCATCATCATTGACTTTCACATTGATCACCGAGGCATTTTCGGTACTGACGCTATCTATACCAGTTTCACTCAAGTGGCGCGAAAATATTTAACTTTAATTTTGAAAAGAATAGATGCGTATTTTTTTGTCCAACGAACATCAACATAGCCAGAAAGAGCCAGAGAATAGATCTTTACTGAGAACAAATACTGTATGGAGTTGTCTAGTGTCCATTTGACTACAGGGAGACCCATCCACATACACCAAACCCGCCTTGCCCGGCTCAACATTGAGCCCATCAGGCAGCCCAATTCCAATCTTCACATGCTGAAATGGGAGTGCATGATCCCCTGTTGCGCTGCGCTCTCCCCAAACTTTGCTGGCGGGACCGGAACGTGAAAAAAGACGAGTCGGGGAGCCAGCTTCAACGCCGCATGAAGCAACATTGCTTCCCATTTCTTCTCCGAAGCCGCAGACGAACGGCCATGGAGGAAGCAAGCCGCCTTCTCAGGATAATGAACGCTAAAATGCATGCAGTCTCTTCCGCATCCCGCCCACAACCGCGCATACGGAAAACACTAAAGTAAATCATGCATCGTCCATCTCATGCACGAGTCTCACTCTCAAATCACATTGTGAACTGGCCGCCCACACGAAGACCGCCGCCTATTTTCTCAAACGGAGAAACGCCGTCTCCTCATCTGTGCTGGAAGAAAAATATTGGTGATCAATGGAAATGATGCGGCAGAAATGCGTTAGCATTTGGTGTGTTCTGCTTGGGTTATCTTACTTGTGTTTGTGTTCTCTTCGTGCAGCGAATGAGTGAGACAGAGACATTTGTTCAAGGTCCCCATTCGCCAACCGTCATCCCCATCCTCTTTTCGTCTTCCCTTTCCCAACTCCCGGTCACTCTTGCCCTGAAGGTAGAGAGAGACAACTCTTCCACACGCCTCCCGTCGCCTCTTTCTTCGTCTTCCCTCTTGCTCCCGCTCTCATGTGAAAGTAGAGAAGGGGACTTCCCTCTCCACTTTGCCAACTGCCAAACGTGGCAGGTGGCAACTGGGAGCTCTACTGCTAACGCACTGAAACGAGAGAAATGCCCAATGTAAAAACGCAGCCACAGCTGTAGCTCAGCTGCTGGAGGATTTCGCACATTCCCTTCCTGCACTCTAAACACTATTACACCTATATGAGAGAAAAAGGGAGTCAACTGTCCTCTCGCGCACTCTCTTTTATAAAAAACGAGTGCGCAAGAGGACCGCTCACTTCCTTTTTACTCCTTTCTGTTTGGAGTGTGGGGAACACTGATTGTGCACGAATGATATCAAATCAGCTCAACCAGGAAGAAGGCGCGCGCCTCATGTGTGACTATCTGACAGATACTGCTCGACCTCTTGAGGCTGACTCAAGCCCAGCAAACACACACTTTTGAAATTTCTGATAACGTAGAAACAGACTACGGAATCGAAGAAACCCAATCTGTAACAAAATCAAAGGCGAATATATTGTGCTTCCGTTCCTTCCCGAGCTGACTCCAAGCAAGCAATGTGCTCGGCTCAGATTCAGCCAATCTTGCACGACTACAGTGACATTTCGCAACACCCTCCTGCCACTGCACAAGACAGGTATGAAAATTATATGCCGAAACACCAGGCGCCAGTGCATCTCTCGATTACCGCGGGGAAACGCAGGACTCCTCGTCCATAGCAACGAATTCTCTTTTCAGCGCGGAATAAACACCAGCGGCTCTACGAAAGCCGCAGAAAAACACTACAGTGGGAATGGAGAGGGTCAGCTATATACCGCACGTTACGCAATATGTCCAAACACTTTCGTGAGCTCGGCGGTTATCTGTTTATATTTTGCCCTTTGCACGCAGAAACTACACGGGGTGTTTCACCTAGGACTTTACACGATTTTTCAAAATCGGCTTTTGAGTTAGAAGAGCCCTTTTTTTTCTTTGGCACTGCATTGCCAGCGGTATAGTACATCAAAAATCAGCTAAAACGTGCTAACTATTGCAGGCTAGTTAACTAGTACTGAATAGTTAACTATTAAACTGTTATTGTTAGGTCCCTTAATTACTGACAGGCGTGTATCCCCCCGTAAGAAATGGAGTGGTTGCTTTGCCTGCAAGCTTCTCGAAAATGCTTGTATTTTGGTGCGATGCAGCCAAAATATTGTGGGACACAGTGCCATGGGTAACCGCGTTTCTGAATTTCTAAAAACTGGTATGGATATTAATTACGGTGGGTTACTCAGGGACTCCAGAACGGGGGGGGGCTGGTCGCCCCTTCCTTCCTCAACATTTTTTCAAAGGGGGCCCCCCAACTTTCCGACCATTTACGCTGAAATCAAATTTTTGACAGTAGCTATAACCCGCCGCGGTGGCTCAATCGTTAGGGCGCTCGGCGACTGATCCGGAGTTCCTGGGTTCGACCCCGACCGCGGCGGCCGCGTTTCGATGGAGGCGAAACGCAAATGGCGCCCGTGTGCTGTGTGATGTCTGTGCACGTTGAAGATCCCCAGGTGGTCGAAATTATACCGGAGCCCTCCACTACGGCACCCCTCTCTTCCTTTCTTCTTTCATTCCCTCCTTTATCCCTTCCCTTACGGCACGGTTCAGGTGTCCGCCGAGACGCGAGACAGATACTGCACCATTTCCTTTCTCCAAGAAAGCAATATTTTCAATTCTCCGATTAGACACGAGCTATAGTTAAATTTTTTTAACTGGTGGTTGTGTAGTCTAGTGCTTTCTAAATGGCTGATGATAAGCTGGACGTACAACGGTGGCACGATGGCCGGTAAAGAAACCACAAATTAAGGTACGCCACTCAACATGCCAGCAACAAAACTCTTCATTGAATCACAACGACTTATGCAGATGCACAAAAATTAGCGGACTATTCGCATACACATAGAGAAGGAATAACCACACATCAATGGATAATAAATATTGCCCTCAGAGCACCGCACTACCCTACAAAATAATACACAAGCGAGGCAATCACTGGATACTGCATATTTCCGCAATACCTCTTAAGATCCAACAAAACTTACCGCAACTTTTGCAAATGCAAAAAACATGCACAAAACATCCGTGACTAACTTATAGACTGCACCTTAACAAGATAGGAAAGACTACTCCTGACACGCAAATGTCCGAACACCACAAAATAGAAACTCCTGGTGTTTGAAATATTCAAACACCAGGGTACATACCAAGCCCATAAAGAACAATATCAAAGGAAGGCGATCCGCGCGTTTTTATACAGTAACCCAAGATTAGCCAATGATTACAGGGCGCATGTGCAATTCAAAGCAAAAAAAGAGCGAAAAAGCAGGGG
Organism: Amblyomma americanum; assembly: GCA_030143305.2. Taxonomy (NCBI): domain Eukaryota; kingdom Metazoa; phylum Arthropoda; class Arachnida; order Ixodida; family Ixodidae; genus Amblyomma; species Amblyomma americanum. The sequence goes on along the minus strand of JARKHS020023543.1, from coordinate 15,266 downwards.
CAGCGCGCAGGCGCATTTATAGCCCACACCATACTGAAAAAAAAAGGCACAAGGGTGTGCGACCCACTCCGGTTGCCCAAACATCAGGCACACCCCCGTTCACACCGAAATCAACACGTGGCAGCGATGGGGAGAAGGGGCGGGGAGAGGACACAATAACAACTCTTGGCAAAAAAAAGAAATATCTACACGCGCCGGCACTCCTGTGCGGCCGGCGATGACAGGGATAAAAAGATAAAACCAATAAAATGCAAAAGACAAAGACGCAAAATAGACATTAAAATCTCGGAAAGCGTCGTGAAGACATGCATAATGGAAATGAAGTGAAAGGGTGGTTGGAATGGGAAAACAATTGACAACCTAAAAGCGAGCGATAAAAGCCAACGAAGAACACGGCCTAAAATGGTGCAATGCTAGCCAACAATGAACACGGCCTAAAACGCGATGAGGGCTAACCATAAAATCGACCTAAAAGAGCAATAATGGGTAAAGCTAAGATAGGGATGAAAACTAGAAGAAAATAATAGAAGTGACGTCCATAAACATACTTAAAGAGAGCAGTGGTGAAAACAACGGGTTGTGAAAAGGAGCCGCGTAAGGAACCACGGCGCCAATATTTTAAAGTGAATCAGAGAGAAACTAAAGCTCTTTTTTCCAACACTGCTATTGAGGGTGTACTGACGCAGATGTCTTGTTGCTTGTTAAAGAAACCTGTCTCAATTATCTCCCGAGTGAGTTGTTTGCTGCTCTTCGCCAGAATTTTTGTTGCCTTATACATCGGAGGGCACCTGCAACAAAGACTAGAGTCATGAACGTGGACCGCTAAGTTGCTGGAGAGTTGCGTTTGAGCAGTCTTTAATACATCGACCTGTCTGGCCAATGTATTCCCTGCCGCAAGAGAAAGGAATGGAGTACACAACTCGTGTGCAACTACTTACGAAAGGATCACGAGGCCGAACTGTGCATTCGCGAACTTTTTCGCCGGTACCGTTCACTCTCCTGCAGAGCCTAGAGAGGCTGTGAGGGGCTGAAAAAACAACGCTCACTCCTACTTTTCGTCCAATCCTTTTTGTCAGCTGTCAGTTCAGTGCACTGTGTGTCTCGTCCTTCCTTCGTCCGTCGTCTGCCAGCGCTTCAGTGTTCTCAATACCAAACCAACTGGTCCAGCAACACACCCTGACCAGCATACATTCTTCAGGCAACACGTTTAATATAGGTTCACCTTTGCTCGCTATAAAGCAGCTCGGTTTTGTGGCCTATGGGATGCGTGCCCGCCTCGCAATCTGGTTTGAATTCCCCCACCTTCGAAACAAGTTTTGTTTTTCTTTGATGCCCCGTTGACGTCAGCTGGGATTTTTGGCAGAATTGTTGTGACTCTACCCCCCCCCCCTTTGTGTGTTCCCGCCACAACAGTGTTCAATTAAGTCAGTCGAAAAGGCAGTTCGGGTTACAACGCCGCAGCTTTCAGGGCGGCGCTCTATGCGTTGCCGCTCGTCTCGGTGCGCAAGCCGTGCTGGAAAAATCTAGAGCTCCATCATCGCAAGTCCCTGCGCGTGTGCCTCGGCCTGCCCAAAAACTAGCAGTGCGCCGCAACGCTGGCCGAGTCAGGAGCGCGGCCGCTTGAGTTGGAAACAGCGCGCAGGGCCCTGAAAAACATCGACCGGCTTCACCGCGCACCGGACGGCGGCTCGCTGCTGCAGCGTACGCGCTCGCACCCACGCTCACGAATGGGCGCGGCGCTGGTCCAGTATGAGCAATTGACTCAAAACCCACCCCCCTACGGCTCCTGCGCGCCCTGGCCTGCTGCCTCGGAAGGACAGCGAGAGATCGACAGCATCGCGGGAAAGCGGAGCACACCCCTCTGTGCTGTGCAGTAGCTGTCCAGAGCCGTCGTACACGAGGAGTTCCACGACCATCTCCTCGTGTACACCGACGGCTCAGTGGGCCGCGACAGCTGCTCCCTTGCAGTGGCGGCTACCGTCCCCACCCTGCGACTGCACAGCCAGCAACACGCAACCGCTCCTCCACCACGACGGAGTTGATATGGATCCGGCTTGGGCTGGACCTGCTGCTCACCCTCGTCCCTCCGTGCCTTCTTCCCGGCTGACCACCCGTGCACAACCAGTGTTCCACACACTGTAAACAGAAAGGAGTAAAAAGGAAGTAAGCGGTCCACTTGTGCACTCCCTTTCAAAAACCAGATTGCGCGAAATGACGGCTAACTCCCTTTTATACGTGTTTAGAGTGCAGGAAGGGAATGTGCGCAATCCTGCGCCAGCTGAGCGACAGCTGTGGCTGCGTTTTTACATGGAGCCATTTCTCTCGTTTCAGTGCGTTAGCAGTAGAGCTCCCAGTTGCCACCTGCCACGTTTGGCAGTTGGCAAAGTGGAGAGGGAAGTTCCATTCTCTACTTTCACATGAGAGGGGGAGGGGGGGGGGCAAAGAGGAAGACGAAGAAAGGGGAGGCGACGGGAGGCGTGTGGAAGAGTTGTCTCTCTCTACTTTCAGGGCAAGAGTGACAGAGAGTTGGGAAAGGGAAGACGAAAAGAGGATGGGGATGACGGTTGGCGAATGGGGACCTTGAACAAATGTCTCTGTCTCACTCATTCGCTGCACGAAGAGAACACAAACACAAGTAAGATAACCCAAGCGGAACACACCAAATGCTAACGCATTTGTGCCGCATCATTTCCATTGATCACCACTAATTTTCTTCCAGCACCGATGAGGAGACGGCGTTTCTCCGTTTGAGAAAATAGGCGGCGGTCTTCGTGTGGGCGGCCAGTTCACAATGTGATTTGAGAGTGAGACTCGTGTATGAGATGGACGATGCATGATTTACTTCAGTGTATTCCGTATGCGCGGTTGTGGGCGGGATGCCGGAGAGACTGCATGCATTTTTGCGTTCATTATCCTGAGAGGCGGCTTGCTTCCTCCGGCCATGGTCGTTTGTCAGCGGCGTCTTTTTTCACGTTCCGGTCACGCCAGCAAGGTTTTGGGAGAGCGCAGTGCAACTTGAGATCATACTCTGTCATTTCAGCATATGAAGATTGGAATTTGGCTGCCTGATCGGCTTAATATCAAGCCAGCTTAAAGAGGCTCTGAAACGCCTTCCGAGGAAAGCACATTAACTCACTTAATCACTGCACTGTGTTGTCATGAAAACCGGAGCCAAATAATACTCTTCTACACGCAGCAGACGACCCACAATCGCGCGTCAAAGTTGGCGAGCCCTTCCCAGCTACTTTTTCATGCTCGCACCCTCATCCGTCCCCCGCATCTGCGTAGACAAGGTGAGAGGTGGCCATTGGTTAGATTCTTTCAGATCTCAGGCAGCTACCGTGGCCGCGGCCAATAACCCGCGTATCTCCGGTGGGTCGGGAAGCTCCGCTCCCAGACGATGGTCGGCGAAGGAGCGCCTACCTTCCAGCGCGCAAAAAGTTACGAGAGGAAAGAGAAAGGCGCGAAGACACTGATATTCAAAATATAACTACAGATAACTCAGCTTCTACAAAGCGCATTAAAAAAATCCTTGCTGGGCAGTATTCGCGAAGCAGCGTGCTTCAATATCCCAGGCATGCCGCACCATTATTAGAGCCGCCTTCACAGCCCCTTTACTGTCGAGCCGCATACACCAAGTCTGGATTAGTGCATGCGGATGGGCCTCTCCGTATATAAATGGACACTAGACAACTCCATACAGTTTTTGTTCTCAGTAAACATCAATTCTCGGACTCTTTCTGGCTATGTTCATGTTTGTTGGAGAAGAAAAGGCTGTGACGACCCCCATAATGCGCAGGTCCACACGGGACGGAGAGGCAAAGAGCCACCGTATGGCTCAGTTTAAACAAACAGATATATTAAATAATTATGCATGATTATGATTATACATCAGAGGCTGGGGTGTCCGAGCTTACGTGCCGACGACTTCATGGGGACGATGGAGGGGCTCCGGAGTTGAGCTCGAACGGTTGCTGGCAGAAGCTGCACGCCGTCGGGCTTCGGCGCTGAAGGCCCCCTTGGCGAACGATGTCGTCCTGAGCGTTCCCTCTTCCGTACTCCTTGTCGATTTTTATATCCTCTTATCCCCACATTCCCTAGGGTGAGGACGCCCACGCCGGAGTGGGAGGGGCCTAGGGCTTTCACTTCGGCGCACAAACACACCACCGCACTTATGGTCTCGCCCCCGTCACGTGTTGGGTCCGAGGGAAAGAAGGTTGTCGTCGAGGTAGCGTCGGCGGTGGTAGACGGTCTCTGGCCCGCTGACGGTTCCCGCGGGTCACCGACCTCCGTTCTCCATCAAATGACACTCGCCACTCAAGGCCGGGACGCGAGGTCACTAAAAGGCCGGGAAAGTGGTCCCTTGTCCTGGGATGTGCTCGGGAGGGTTGGTGATGATGCCCGCCGTCTTGTCACGGGGCCAGGCCCGCCGAAACGAGGCCCCTTTGTCCCCGGCACGGTCACGGCAATTGGGGAAGATAACGCCCGTCTCCCCGCGGCGGCGGCGGCGGCGTTCGACACGTGCCGACACTATGGAAAGGGGGTCCGGTTGTGCTTAAACCCCTTCGTTTTGGTCGTTCACTCTCAACGAGTATGGCTCGGTAATTGGACGCAGCTGTCACCTGGGTCTTTTCCGTGCGGTCCATGGCGGCAGGCCCGAAAGCAATCCCACTCAAGTTGCTTGCAGCCATATACAGTAGAAACATGTGTGCTGGCTGCTTCCAAAACGAGACTGGCTGTCGCCGATCTCCTCTCTTCCAGCTGAATTGTTTTCCCTTGAGTGCTTTCGCCGCCACTGGGGGCTCCGTCTACGCCGCGCCGTCGAACGCGGACCCTCGTAGCACACACAAGGAACGTCACACTCGCTCACCCCCCAGATGAATGTTCTCCGAACATTTGAGTCCATGCAGCTCCCCTTCGCTTTCTGAATCGCCTCGCACAGTGCGTCCGACAAAACACTTTTCGCTGCACTCAACACCACTGCACAACACCATATGCCTCAGCTGTCATAACTGGCGTCTCCGGGGGCAGCACTGATCTTCTTTTACAGATAAACATGAAACTCAGCACCCAAGCCTCTCCTTTCTAGTCCAAACTGGACGAAATAAATTTACCACAGTTACAAAGGAGCTCCCACTTCTAGCACGATCACGGCACAGACAAAAATATAGATAACGAAAGGAAGTAGGGCAGGTTCTGCATGCGCTCCGCATGCTCTCCTGTGAAGGTGTTACTTAATGACAGAAAGGTTTAACTACCAACTCTGATATCTTAACAAATAAGCACATATCAATGTTATGAGCTGCGGCATTACACAATTTTAACCAGTTCACAACTCCGCTCTGTTTACGCCATTAGTACGACTTAGCTTTCCGATTTCGCAGCGGATATCGGCCTTCATGAGTCATACCAAGCAAGTCTGTGACCCTTTGTCTGCTTTGAGACTCGCGAGGGCTCGTGGCAGGAGCCTCTCCTGGCGTTATCTGCGCGGCAACCTCGCGCGCTTCTTCTTCTTCTAGCAATGCATGAAGTAAATCCGGTGGCATTCCGGCCGTCACCTCTGGCGCCTGCCGAACAAATGCAGGAGAGGGCGTTTCTTGCGAACTATCTGCGCGCTCCGCTTCACTTCTGTCCCCATCAAAATCCGCGCTTTCCCTTTCCTCATTTCGTGAATAATGAACCGGTGCCGACTTGAGGCGATTTGCGTGTATCCTTATCAAGCGCCGGTTCACGTCTCGGACTCTGAAGTTTATCGGAGAAAGCTTCTCGACAACCTCGCACGGTCCTCTCCACTTCGTCTGGAACTTACGAGCTAGCCCGATCTGCCTTTGGCAGTTTTCAATGTACACGCTGTCCCCCACATCAAACGGCACGTCTCTAGCACTGCGATCGTGCACCTCCTTCCTGCGCTTCGCCGCTTTCTTTAAGGCCTCCTTTGCGATGTCCCTCGCCACTTGCAAGTGCGATTCTAGCTCAACCTTATAGTCGTCCAGTGAAGCGTATGGGACACGACGGGGGCCCTCTGGCACTTCACTAGGCTGGTCCGGGTCTCGGCCGTAGAGAAGAAAGAATGGCGATTCGCCCGTGCTCTCGTGTGCTGCGGAATTGTACGCAAACATTGCATACGGGAGCCACAAGTCCCAGTCCCGCTGGTCGCACGAAACAAAATGCGACAGGAACCCGGCCACGGTTTGGTTCAGTCGCTCCACCGCGCCGTTGCAAGCCGGATGGTACGGTGTTGTCTGCTTCTTAGCGATCTTAAGCAGCTCGCAAACTCTCCTCATTAGCTGCGACACGAAGTTTGTTCCCCGATCTGTCAAGAGTTGCCTCGGGGGTCCATGTCGGAGCACGATCTGTTCGACAAATGCTCTTGCAACCGTGTCTGCCTTCTGATCTGGGAGTGCTACCGCTTCCGCGTATTTTGAAAGGTGATCGACAAATACTAAAATGTACCTGTTTCCGGAAGTGGTCGTGGGCAATGGGCCCATTATGTCCATACCTGTCCGCTCGAAGGGAGCCGAAACCTCAGGGAACGGCAGAATTGGAGCTGTTATTCGTCCCTTGGGTGTTTTTCTTCCGAGACAGGAATGACACTTCGCACAGTAATCTCTAACATCCTGTCGCATGCCACTCCAAAAGTACAAACACTCCACACGCCTGCGTGTCTTCGCTACGCCAAAATGACCGGCGCATGGCGCATCGTGAAACGCGCGAAGAACCCTTTCTGACCACGACCGAGGTATGACGACTCTCTCCCAAGCGGTTTTCTCTGGTCTCCCTTTCCTGGTTGGCCTCGTGCGCCGACACAGGGTGCCGTCTTTGCCAATGAAATAACCTAGCTGTTCGGGGTGAGACGGTGCGCCCTCTAAGCTTTCGATTATTCGCTTCAGGTCAGGATCTTTGCACTGCTATGTGCGTAATTCGGCGGGGTCGACTACGGGGACAAACTCATCTATAGCTGCCACGGCAGCTGTGCGGCTGAGTGCATCAGCATTCAGATGTGTCTTTCCTGACTTGTGCTCCACTTCAAAGCAGTATTCCTGCAGGTGTAGATTCCATCTAGCGAGTCGCGAGCTAGGGTCCCTGACACTCATCACCCATTTCAGAGGATGGCAGTCTGTGACTAGCTTGAATTTGCGGCCGTAAAGGTAGCATCTGAAGTGCTTTACTGCCCAGACAACGGCGAGGCACTCCCTTTCCGTAGCTCCGTACTTTTGCTCTGTGGGGCTCAGCTGTCGGCTAGCAAAAGCAACGGGATGTTCTTTGCCCTCGATAACCTGAGATAGCACGGCACCAACTGCGAACTTTGACGCATCTGTGGCCATAACGAAGGGCAAATTAAAATCCGGGTGGCGCAACAGCGGTGCACTCATTAGCTTCCTTTTCAGGGCCCCAAAAGCATCCTCCACGTTTTCGTCCCAGCGAAAGGCGACATTTTTGGCTATTAAGGCGGTGAGCGGCTTAGCGAGCTTGGCGAACTCCTCTATGTGCCTTCGGTAGTAACCGATCAGGCCGAGAAACTGCCGGACCTGGCGGACGCTAGTCGGGGATGGAAAATCCGAGACACCCCTTAGTTTCTCAGGGTCCAGTCGCACGCCGTCAGCTGAAACAACGTGCCCGAGGTATTTCACCTCGTTTTTGAGGAATTGGCACTTAGAGGGCTTCAGCTTGAGACCCGCTCCTCTTAGTCGCACCAAAACCTGCTCAATATCGCGCAAATGGTTCTCAAAACTGTCACTGTATATGATTATGTCATCCATATACACGAAGCACAGCCTCCCCAGAAGACCTGCCAGGATAACATCAGTGGTGGGCGCGGCGGAACCAGCGTAGGCATGTGGTCTCACAAGCTTCTCTTCTGCCTTCTGCAGGTTTTCTTGCCCAGTTCTACCGCATCAACGACTGCAGTAAATGGATCAGCAATCGACACGTGTTCTCTGGCTGCACCGTCACCTTTGGAGCCTCTTCCTTTTGATTGTCCATTCCCGCGTGACATCAAGCCTGGAACGCCACCTAGCCACCACGTGACCTTGTCCGAATCGCCTTTAAAAGAACGTCAACAGGAATTTGTCTTCAGTGGGCGCGGCGGAACCAGCGTAGGCATGTGGTCTCACAAGCTTCTCTTCTGCCTTCTGCAGGTTTTCTTGCCCAGTTCTACCGCATCAACGATTGCAGTAAATGAATCAGCAATCGACACGTGTTCTCTGGCTGCACCGTCACCTTTGGAGCCTCTTCCTTTTGATTGTCCATTCCCGCGTGACATCAAGCCTGGAACGCCACCTAGCCACCACGTGACCTTGTCCGAATCGCCTTTAAAAGAACGTCAACAGGAATTTGTCTTCAGTGGGCGCGGCGGAACCAGCGTAGGCATGTGGTCTCACAAGCTTCTCTTCTGCCTTCTGCAGGTTTTCTTGCCCAGTTCTACCGCATCAACGACTGCAGTAAATGGATCAGCAATCGACACGTGTTCTCTGGCTGCACCGTCACCTTTGGAGCCTCTTCCTTTTGATTGTCCATTCCCGCGTGACATCAAGCCTGGAACGCCACCTAGCCACCACGTGACCTTGTCCGAATCGCCTTTAAAAGAACGTCAACAGGAATTTGTCTTCAGTGGGCGCGGCGGAACCAGCGTAGGCATGTGGTCTCACAAGCTTCTCTTCTGCCTTCTGCAGGTTTTCTTGCCCAGTTCTACCGCATCAACGATTGCAGTAAATGAATCAGCAATCGACACGTGTTCTCTGGCTGCACCGTCACCTTTGGAGCCTCTTCCTTTTGATTGTCCATTCCCGCGTGACATCAAGCCTGGAACGCCACCTAGCCACCACGTGACCTTGTCCGAATCGCCTTTAAAAGAACGTCAACAGGAATTTGTCTTCAGTGGGCGCGGCGGAACCAGCGTAGGCATGTGGTCTCACAAGCTTCTCTTCTGCCTTCTGCAGGTTGGTACCGATTACTGTTCTGTTAAAAGTGATTGCCGCTGCCCTCTGGTCCTGCCGTGCCCACAGCAGTTCGTTGAAATTGCCTACAATGCTTTTTGTATGTGCAAACTGCTCCTATGTGGAGACGTTGAAACTAATCCCGGTCCGGATACTAGTGAAATGCTGAAAGAATTACTTAAAGGGCAAAAGGGCCTAGCCACTGAAGTGACTGCTTTGAGAGAGCAACAGAGCAATATGGAAAAACTCATGAATGATATGAGACTAAGGTTTACAGCCTTGGAGAAGCAGGCAAACAGGATTGACACTCTAGAACAAACAATATATGAACTCCAGGCGAAAATAACTGATTTAGAAGACAGGAGCCGCCGCTCAAACCTTATTGTTTTTGGAGTAAAAGAGGAACCCGGGGAATCTGAGGCTGAATTGAAAAAGAAGGTTCTAACTGAAGTTTTTGCAGAAAAGCTTAACGTATCTTGCAGTTCTGTGGGCAGAATACACAGGCTGGGCAAAAAGGCAACAAACCGCCCTGTAATTGTGTTCTTCCAGGACTATAACGAAAAGCAAGAACTCTTTAAAAACTGCAAGAATCTAAAAGGCAGTAATATTTCAATACAGAACGATTATTCACGAAACACAATTAGGAAGCGTAAACTACTGTGGGACAGCGCAAAAACAGAAAGGAATGAAGGAAAAAAAGTCAGCTTGATAAATGACAAGCTGCGAATCGAAAAAATGCTTTACACCTGGGATGACAGCGATAACAGCAGAGTTCAACTCGATGATAAAAACAGTTATCAAAGCAAAGACTGACTTTCACAACCTCGTGTTAAGGAATTTCGCTTACTTAATATAAATGCACGTAGTATTGTAAATAAATCAGAGGCATTGGAGGCTATCTTGTTGATTCACAATCCACACGCCGTAGTTATAACCGAGACTTGGCTGAGAGATGATATTGATGATGAAACTGTTTTCACCCGCTCTTATCAAGTTTTTCGCCGTGATAGAGCAACACGTGGAGAGGGAGTTGCGGTCCTGGTGAATCAAAACACAGAGGCACACACGTTGCAGCAAATAGCTAACCATGAAAGTGTGACCTTAAAACTGTCGTACGGGGGTGGATCGTTTGTGCTTTTTGCTGTATACAGACCACCTGATTCACCACCTCAATATTTATGTGATCTGGCCGATCACATGTCTAAATTTCGCCGTGATAAAATATATCTTGTCCGTGATTTTAATCTCCCAAATATTGACTGGAATAGTCCCTTCCCTAGTACAAACAATGACATAAATGCTTCATACATGTGTGATATTATGCTTATTCATAATTTGCAACAGGGAGTTAAGCACCCAACGCGCATACACGGTGAAGCTGCATCTATTCTCGACCTCGTCTTTCTCAGCCAAGAAACAGAACGTTTTACTGTTTCAGTTGAAACTGGGTTATCTGATCATTGCATGGTGGTTTTTACTTGTCCCATTCAACAAAATGTCGACAGTGAGCCTGCAAAAATTATTTCCGTGAAAAACTTCTCCAGAGCTAATGATGAAAGTGTGTTAGACTACTTCAGCTTACACCTTGACATGTTTCGAGGAACTAATGTTGATGAACTCTGGAATAAATTTAAAGAAATCTGTACGTGCTGCATTGATAACTACATTCCTAATAGAACAAAGAAATCATGTAAAAAAAACTCCTTGGATCACGCGAGAAATAATACATTTGAAAAGAAAAATCAAATGTCTGAAGCGTGGGGGTGCCTGTCGAAATATAGTTAAAATACATCAGGCTAACTCCACAAGCGTTTTGCGCCAGGCTAAACAAAATTACTTTCAGTATAGCCTGCCAAATTTTCGTCGTGACTCACCACATAAGTTCTGGAAATTTTTATCGAAAAAGAAAAAAAACAATTACGCGCATTTCATGTCAAGGTGTCCAGCTTGCTGATAAATCGCAAATCTCTGAGGCATTCAATAAGTATTTTCAGAGTGTGTTTTCCCATCATGGTTTATTTGTTCACCCCAGTACCACGTCTCCCAACACGACCTCCGACATTGTTTCTTCATCTGGCGTATTCTCCATGCTACTCAACCTCAAAACTAAAGCGTCCGCTGGACCTGACGGGATACCAAATATTTTTTTGCGCCGTTATGCAGAAGCCATCACAGAATTCCTGGTTGTTATTTTCCGCAAATCATTTGAAACAGGAAACATTACTTCCGACTGGAGGAAAGCGCGGATTGTGCCCGTGCTGAAAAAGAGTGATCCTGCCTTGATTGCTAATTATCGTCCCATATCAATAACTTCCACATGTTGCAAACTTGCTGAGCATATCATAGCTAACTACATAACTACATTTCTAAACGATAACAAGGTACTTACCCCCCATCAGCACGGGTTTCGAAAAGGCTTTTCCACTGTCACTCAGCTAACTTCTGTCATTCATACTTTCGCAAGTGTACTAAATAGCGCTGGTCAAATGGATGTTATTTTTTTTAGACTTCAGCAAAGCCTTTGATGTTATTTCTCATGCCAAACTAATTTACAAACTTGAACTTATTGGTCTTCCTAATTTCATAATTCGTTGGATTTCCTCATACCTTTCTCACCGCACACAATTTGTTTGTATTGATGATTGCAATTCAAACCACCTGCCGGTCACTTCAGGCGTCCCACAGGGAAGCGTCCTCGGACCTCTCCTCTTTTTGATATATATCAATGACATTACTAACGTTATAACTACCCCTGTTCAAATTAGATTATTTGCAGATGACTGCGTTTTATTTCACCAAATTACTTGCCAAGATGATCAAGTTTTACTAAACTCCAATCTTCAGAACATACACACATGGTGTAATAAATGGGACATGAAGCTAAATTTAGAGAAAACAGTATACATGACGATAACTAACAAAAAGGCTTCCTTCTCATTTCCTTACAATATTTCATCTCACCTTCTGACCGAAGTCAGCGAGTACAAGTATCTAGGAGTTACAATAACGAAAAACCTTAACTGGAATAAACATGTATCAAACGTATGCTCCTCAGCCTTTCGTAAACTCTGCTTTCTTAGACATAAACTAAAACTTGCCCCACCTGAACTTAAAAAATTAACCTACTTTTCAATAATAAGGCCATCACTAGAATATGCGTGCACCGTCTGGGATCCCTACACTAAACGTAGCATCGAGGCCCTTGAAATGATTCAACGCAAAGCCGTCCATTTTATTTTTTCAAAGTATCGTGTAACTGACTCACCAACGACACTCATGCAAACTCACGGTATTGAAACATTACAGCTGCGCCGGAAAATTCAAAGACAAACTACTTTTCTTACTAAAAAACAATAAGCTGTCTATGAATGCAGACCCTTTCCTTAAACCTGACACTACGCGCCAAACACGAAATCATCATACACAATCATTAACCCCTTACAGTGCTAGGATTAACGCCTTTAAATACTCATTTTTTCCACGCACCATTGAGGAGTGGAACAGGTGTTCGCCAGATCTCTTAACCAGAGCTGATTCTTTTGACTCAATGTTTTCTTCACAGCATTGAATATGAGAGCCGTTTCTGCGTTCACTTTTTGTATTTTGCATCTGAGCCTTGTATTTATTGCTGTATTTTGTGTCACAACTTGTATTTAACATTTTTTCAATTTTGCTAAACCTGTTCTTTTTTGCATATATTATGTACTCGCCCCTCCTGCTTGGGCCTACTGTAGGCCTGCAGTATGTTCTAAATAAATAAATAAAATAAATAGACAGCAGGGCTGTTGGCCAGACCCATCGGCATTCTTTTCCATTCATAGTTCCCTGAGGGCGTGTTGAATGCTGTTTTCTCGGCATCTGCCGGATCCATTGCTATCTGCCAGAATCCCGCCGCCATGTCCACTACCGTGAAGTACCTGGCAAAGCCCAGCTGAGAAAGCGTCTCCTGTATATTGGGGATGGGGTATGGATCGATGCGAGTTACGGCATTTAGTTTGCGGTAGTCCACTACCAATCGATACGAGCCATCTGGCTTTTCCACCAATAGTGCTGGTGCTCCCCAGGGTGACTTTGAGTGTTCGACAATGCCGCGATCAATCAGGTCCTGCACCTGCCGCTCCATCTCCTCACGTTGGGAGTAAGGAATCCTGTACGCACGCTGGTAAACGGGCGATGAAGTGCCGGTTTCTATCCTGTGCTTTATAACGCCACAGCAGCCCAAATCCACGTTGGACGCGGCGAATACCTCCGAGTAGTCGTTCAGCAAACCAGCCAGAGCCTCCCTCTCCCTGGATTTTACGTGAGAAAGATCGAACGACGCCTTTGGAGCAGCCGAAGGACTAGCATGCTCTACAGTTGCGAGTACCGTATCGGTGGGCTCACGTTTATCTATCGCAGAGGTGAAGAAAGCCAATGTTTTGTTCTTGGGAAGGCTCAGTGGCTGCTGGCTACAGTTAACCACCCGTAGGGGCACTCTGTGGGCGTCATTAACTGTCACGAGGCACGCGGCTGCCTTCAGGCCATTGCTGAGAGAGTCGACCGGCTCAAGCACTCCCACGGCGCCGCTCTCTACATCTGAAGGCACACACGCGTACAAAATGTGCTCCGACCAAGGAAGGACGACCGCCTCATCGACCAGCTTGACGGCAACCCGCGAATATACCTTCTCCAATGATCCCACTGTTTGACGGGTGTCAATATCGGTAATGCGAATCTCAGCCCCTCTCTTGTTCAAAAACGAACTTTTGAGCCGCCCGCATTAACCTCTTCCTCAGAGAATGAGACTACTACCTTCCCTTTTCTCAAAAAATCCTGCCCTAATATACCTGACACTCCGTTTGGCAGAGACACCGTGTCCGGGCATACGTATCAGGGGTGCTCCAATGCAATTCCGCCGAGAGAGAAGTGTAACCGGTACAGTCCACTTATGCCAAGAGGATCCCCCGTTATGCCTACAAATTTGGTTGCCATACCACCAGACGCTTCCAACACCTCACGGTCCCCCTTCCTTCGAAGCGTGTTAAAACTGCTCTCCTTAAGCAATGTCACCTTTGACCCCGTATCTAACAACAATTCCATGCAACAACCATTTAACTTGCAACGCACAACAGGGCATGCCTCGTCGGCCACACAAACCACCACCACCTCATCATCCACTGCTCCCTCCCCACGCTCCTCAGCATGAAGAGGACTATCTAGTTTTTTGTCTCGGTATCTGGAGCCCCGCTGTAGGCTTGCTTAGGGCGTGTCTCGCCTGCTTCTCTTTGTGGCTCCCCACGGCGCACGTTTTGGCAGAACCTGGCGATGTGTCCACGACCCTGGCAAGCGAAGCATACGATTTCTTCAAAATCTCGCATACCGCGCCTGTAGCTTTGTGGCGGTCTCCGGTTTCCAGCGAATGGGCGCTGTTGAGCGCGCGCTTCAACCTGGCGTTCCACCTGCTGAGATAGCAGCTGTTCTAAGCGATCTAACCGCTCTGTCAAGAGAGCAACCTCAGAGTTGAGCACCGCTCTCTCTATGACGCGTACTCTCGCTGCGGCTGTCGTTAACGCCTCATTTCGTTCCTCATCCAATGCGGCCGCCACGGCTTGGTCGAAATTGCTCGGCTTGCGCGAGAGCACGAACCGGCGCACGGGGTCTTGCAGACCAGCCACGAACAAAGCGGTCATTTCCTCTTTAAGTAGATCCTCCGCGTATTTCTTCTTTAGCTGGTCTCCTTCCTCCTCCCTGCTTAACGTATCGCGTGCTAGGCGCTGAAGCCGCGACGCAAACGTTCGCACGTCCTCCCCTACCATCTGTCCGGCGTCACGGAACCTCTGTACCCGCACGTGACGTGGTTCAGTGTCGAAATGCTCAAACGCGAGCTTCTTAAATTCCGCAAATGATTTTGTGGATTTTACTTTTTCGTCTCGCCATGCAAAATCATGAGCAGCTCCTGCCATCTTACACCTCGCCATTCCCAGCATTTGAGCATCGGACCATCCCCCCATTTTCCAATCTCTTCTAGCATGGAAAAGAAATCGCAGATTGGAACCCCTGTCTTATCTCCCGTAAACGTCGGAATGACGCTTCCTAATGCCAGCATGCTTCCTCCGAGCGACGGCGGTGGAGTGGGAGCTCCCTCAAATACAGACATTTTTTTTCGCTCAAGCCCTAAGGTGCCTCAAGCCTCTCAAATGGGGGTAAAAGTCCCACAGTTAGTCCCGTGATTCCCTTTTGATTACAATTTTGAAGTCATGAATGTCGCAGCATTCAGAGGACATTTGCTTTTGAGACCCCACTTCTGACACCAGTGTGACGACCCCCCATAATGCGCAGGTCCACACGGGA